>NW_019774058.1:248233-318470 GCF_001039355.2 Lingula anatina
CTGTTAAACATTATGTAATATTGCATCAAAATTTGAAGAAACCCCTATTTTGGACACTGCTCCCTTGATGACCATTTAAGGAAAACTATGTCACTTACTGTTCTCAAACTTACAGGAAAGAAACATGGGACTAAAATACAGTTTCATTAGGCAGTGCAGTCTATTTGGTAAATTTTTCTGGCAGTTAATCAGTTTTTTGTGAAAATTTAATTTTTCACATATTGGCAATTTCAAGGTGTGACTTAGAACCACCTTGGGCTTGAAGACCCATGCTAGTCACATTTTCTGAAAATCCACGATACGTATATTTTATTATTAAAAACTGATGGTCTTTATGCTGTTAAGCATTATGAAATATTGCATCAAAATAGAAGAAAACACAATTTTGGGTATTGCTGCCATGATGACCATCATGGGAAAACCATATTACTTATGATTGTCAAACTTTTAAAAAAGAAACACAGGACTAAAATGCAGCTCGAGTTGGAAAAGCAGTCTAATTGACTTCTTTTTCTGGAAGTTTTACATTTTCAAAGTGTGAACTTGAACTCCCATGGGCCTGAAGCCTTATGCTTGTTACACATTTTACTTACATTGGTAGGCCTATTACCTGTTGAGCATAATTAAAATTTGATGTTGAATTTGCAGTTTAACATACGGTAATGTACTTTTACATCAGAATTGACAGTAGCCTATTTTGTTATTTCCTGCTTTTTGTCTGTACATTTGACAGCTTTGCTGCCTTGTTATCATATTCAATGTCCTCTGTTCATTTTCTTAGGACTTCTCTCTTTCAGCTTTCAGTAGGATATTGCAAAACTTTCCCACCCAAGTTAATCGTAAAAACATGTCTTGTATTCCTGACCCATTTTCAAGTAACAAGGCTCCATGAAAAGTCTCCTGTTCTCTGATTTAAATTAAAATTACAACCTAGCTTTATGACCCTTCTATGGCCTATTAACTGAGGCTGGTCCCTTAATTAAGCAGTTGATAGAGGCTTACAATCCCTGACCCTACTGCTGAGGGTAATTATGCCCTCACCATAGCAAATACATCCTGGCCACCTGTTATGATAGTGATAAAGGCTGACAGCTGCCTAGTAGTAGTTCTCTAAAGATAAATACGAGCTATAAAGATGAACAAATACACTGGAATTACGAGTTACTGGCGAAATAGACTGAATTACTTTAATCATTCAACAATTCGGTGGCGACTATTAAGTAATACATCTGAACTCACAACAAGATAAAACATAAAATGTATATATTATATATATATATATATCTGAGTTTCAAAAATGCACACTAGCTTAGACATGCTTATAAAATCCTAATGTTTTTAGGACCAGTGGTTGAAATAGAAGAACGCATTTTATAATATAAGTCAATTAAATAATGATCTTGGGCATCGGTTATTTTAGAGGCTAACATGACAACTTGCCGTATATTTGAGTGTAAATAAAGAAATCCTCCAAAAACAAAATAAATGGCTTCATCTTGGAAATTCAGTCTCCTCGGTAGTATATAAGACCATGATTCAAACCTTCATGTAAAGTTTACCCCATGATAACATACAGTCTTAAGAACGAAGACAGGAGTCTGACATAATTCCAGATGTCCATCCCTGGCAACCGGGCAAGCATCTTAAGAGGGCATTTCATTCACTAGTTTCCTCAATCATCGAGGGTTTGGTTCTAATAATTATAACAATAATAATGATAATAGTAATAATAATATCATTTTTCACTTTGTTTGCTGAATGCCACTCGGGTTGGAGCACACCTTTCGGACATGGGGCAATACAAACTTGAGCCTAATAAGCATTGACCCATCAGAAAGAATTTCTCTCAGTAAGTTGAACTAACCCCCCCCCCCCCCTTTTCACTTTTCTTAATCAGACTCTGACCTTTTCAGGGCCTCATGAAAATTTCATGTAAATTGGTCACTTAACTGGATTTGTTTGTTAAACAAATTCTGTCATTTTCAGGGCCTCATACACATTTGCTCTCCTATCCGGATCCCGACCTTTTCAAGGCCAAGGTACACGTACTTCTTTTCAGGGCCTTGTGCACATTCGTTTTTTAACCAGATTCTGTCCTTTTCAGGACCAAGGTTCACCTTTCTTTACCAGTTTCTGACCTTTTCAGGGTTTATGTATGTTGTGTTCTCTACCACTTTCTGACCTTTTCAGGGTCTCTGTTTGTTGTGTCCTTAACCAATTTCTGACCTTTTCAAGGTTATGGTACATTTCCTTCCTAATCAGATTCTCTAAATCACTTCCTAAGCAACGCTTTGAAATTTTGGGCACTGCCCTTGAAAATGATCAGCATAGTCCAAAGAACATTTGTGCCAAATTTCATGCTTTTTACACTTTTTGAGCAATTTTAGCACCAATCATCTAGACTATTAGGTCTTAACAAAAGCCATTTGATCAATGTTTACACAGTGTCATAAGTAAGAATGTACAATAAGTGAAAAAAAAATACTGAGTGCAATAATTTTTAATAGTCAGTTTTTTTTACAAACCACGTTGAATGAATACAAAAAAGTTTCATTTGCCACACCTGGAAGTATTATACAACGCGATCTATAACATCTACAATTTAATTGCACATACCATACAAACAAACTGGCAACTCAACTGTAAATTACTTGGTCAAGTACCGTACTCATAATGTTTTTTTTAACAATGGAAAGACCGAATAGGGATCTGGCCTAGTTCAATTAGTGACTGGACTGGATTGGGATATATATGCCACCTAAAATATAATTTATGTGCTGCACCTTGGGTCTATGTACTTGTTCACTGACAAATATAAAAGGCGCTAATAGTGTCAAAGTTATCCTGAGAGAGGGAATTTAAAACGAGAATTGTCGTGTCGTGTTACAGTTATCAACCTATATTTAGAATTTTAGATTTATGCATTATAACATTTAAATATACTGAATGAAAAGAAATTAAAGATTAATTGATTTAAAAACAAATAAACAAAGCTGCGGCGCTGCCACAAAAAGAAGACATACTAGTACAACCATACTCTGCAACCACTCACTAGCAGTAGTGAGTAGTTTCGTTATTGCAAGCTCATTACACGAGGGAACGTTTATTACAGTCTACGTGTGTAAAGCCTCTCTTCTGGTCCTCAAATCAAGTTCGGTCCCTTGGTTCTTAACTGTTTACCAGAGGCTCTGTTATGGTCCTACACCTGTTAATGTCCATCATGACGTGTTCTTACGTGTTCCCCAAACGTGTCCTTGGCTGACTCTCTTTTGGGCCCCAAACTTTTTCTGCGGTATAGTCTTCATTTGGAAACCTGCCAGTATGACGTTCGGGGGAGGGGAGGGGATTAATTACTTGCAGTTAAGCAACTCAACTAACGGTCATTTGGTTGATTCGCGAGATCAACGGACTACCTGGCAATTATTTCACAGCATAAATGGAAAGATATAAATTGCAGAGTAACCTTGTGTCGCAAGGATACTACTTATAGTTATTTATTCCCTTCATGCTCCCTCTTCCCCCCCCCCCCCCCTCCCCGGGCACTTGTAATTGATACTCCGTATCTTGATTAATGTGGAAGAATTGAAAGATGAAAAGAGCGCCCACACGTGCTTTTGACAGGTCAGGTCACGAAGTAACGGATACGGCATCTCAGGCCACAAAATATGGCTTCACAGGGCAGTGAACAAACTCGAGAAATTTCCCTCTCCGACAAAATTCGGTATTAATAAAAATATAAACAATTATGTTGATCATAATAACTAAACCACTCTGCTGGCTAACTGTCTACGGGTTATTGCCAAGATGTGTTTAGTTTATAAAACTCTTCTCTAGTTCGGGAGTTTTACAGTATGTCTAAACCTCTCTCTCTCTCGTCATAAATCAAAGTCTCTGACATTTAACATTAGTATTTAAATTCAGGATATTTACAGAACTGTGTGCATGAACATGATATTAATTCGAGAAAAAGTATTTTTTAGTGTTTGTGAAAGTTACAAAGGGAATTGCCAAAAATATATAGCTTTCCATATTGAGAAGATTGAGAACACATGTTCCTCTACTCCCCCTCTTCAGATTTCCTGGCCCGAAGAGCAGAAGTTTATTGACAATCGCCCTACATCCGGACATGATCAAATACAAATACACGAAGTAATCCGCAGAGTGATTACCATAAACAGTTTGATATACATTATATAGTGTCTAGACTAAAGCAGGGAAAGTACAAGCGCTACACAATATAGATCAATATAAGGATAAAAAAACTGATTCAACTAGAATAGGCTTCACTAAATCTTATATTAAACTAACTATTACTTAGGGGGATATGAAAACTGCATCGTCAGTTAATCTAGGTTTTATTCAGCATGGATGCAATTTTCATATCCCTAGCTTTAAAACAATCTTAAAGAAAATCAGTTGTGCATTTTGCAATAGCAATATGTTTGTCCTAAGCTCTGAAGCTCTGAACGCGCTTGATAGAAACCAGATGTGGAGATAATGAGATTTTATTGCTCGAGCCAGACTACCGACTTTCCAATCTTACAGGTTGAAATAAGTGTGCCCGGGGGTGGGGGGGTATATATGTTCTTAACCGACCAAGCTAGATAGTCACCAGTTACTTATAGTAACTTATAGTAACTGGCTTGCGCTGCCAGTAATTACGCCGCGGGATATTCAGGGCACAGACCGTGATCATAAGACATACCGCGAATAGAAAATAGTTTTTACAAAATAGACATTGCATGTGAATGAAGCCTTAAAGGGTCATAAAGTGACCAATTTTTGAGATAGCGTTATGCGGGACTTGGGTAACTTTTATATAAACGGAAAATAATATACTGTAGATTGATTCACAACTCTGCCTCCGGTCGTGTGCAAGCCCGTAAGGACCAACCAAAATTAAATGCCCGTGCTCTCTTTTCGTGGTTCTATTACATAAATGCGCGGTGCTTCTTTAATCTAGCAACAAATGTCGCTACAGATGAGATGCAAATAAAACGGTATAATGATCGACCTGAAAATGCCTTTAGTCTGTTTTGATGCTTTCCATGTACGCACATCTACTATAATGTATGGGATTCGAAATTATCAACATCGGATTACTTGAAATAACCATCCAAAGATCGGGAGATCATGTACATTACGGCGCGTACACACAATTCGTTTGATTTGTGGTTTTTAATGAACTTAAATAAAAATGCTGCGATAAAGACCATTCAACTGAATAAGATATAGGCCTATATATAGGGCGAAAAAGAAATTGAGACGTCCTTGGAGTCGAGACAAAATCTATGTTAAAGAATCACGATTCTGTAATAACAGCTAGGTTTGTCTCTTTTAAATTAATTTGAATTGTGCTCTAAAACAAGAGAGGCAGTCAATGTGAGGGTCGATGGCACTTTTAATGGTGGGGATCGAGTATTTAAATTCACAGATTTCGGGCATGAAAGAAAATTTTGTGGTTTCCAGGGGTCAGTTTGTAAGATCAAAATTCAGGCCAGGGCGCTGTTCTGAATCTTTTCCTTGGAGTGGTAAATTGAAACGGGGATGTTAGCCTTTAATTATGCCCAAGGGAGTACGGCGTTGTGTAACAGTAAATTGCATTGGTATGCATACTTATACTACGTAGTTATACTGGATCTGTCCTGTACCATTAGTCGATCAAATCGACACAATGTCTTTGGTCAGATCACTGAGTTTTCATGATATTCCCTTCACTGTAAGCTCCTAAAGCAATACAATTGGGATGCTGAGTTGTCATCCTGTAGCAAAACATCACTTAAACATTATCCGAATGATATGGAATATATAGCTTGTGAAGGCCTAGGTATAAATACCAACAAGGTATGCAGCACAACTCTAAACCAGCCCCGTCAATCAAACACACATTATGGTCAGTTGCGTCTTAGTTTAAAGATGCATACAAAGTCAATTTTTTTGTCACAAAAACCAACCAAATGCTAGCATATAGTTTCAAGTAGTATAACTAGGATAATTACCAAAAGGCATTGTCTAATTTAACCCGAAAATGATGTTTGAACAGATTTTTCTGCTGGCATTCTAAGCTGTACGTCAATGGGGCAGGAAAGTAGGTCACGGAAGTAGGTTAAATTTACAACCATAAATTTAAAGAAAGGAGCAGTCTTAAGGTCTTTTATGGCTGATCGAGTTATCTATTCAAATTATCCCTTGGCATGTCAAATTTATTTGACTCATATAAGAATCTAGTAGAAGTGGTTTACATGTGTTACTGGGAATCCACGCTCCACCGATGCTCGGTTCGTATGTACCTTTAAATGCAGTCAAACAGGCAAATAGGCTTTAATTACGAATATATTGCGCGTTTATTAATTAACTTTGTTTATTTTAGATCCGCTGATTCGAAAATAATATAATCCATTTCTACTACTTGCACAAAACGCCTACATTTTGGCAGTTTTATAGTAACCATACCTAAACCCTAAATCCTGAAAATTGAAAAATATTCTGAAAGCAAAATGCGTAAAAGAATAAAGTAGCTAGACTATCCTTCATAGGGAGCCCTTTACATGAATTGCAGTATTAATAGATTTATAAAACGTATGCAGTAAAAATCTATTATACTGTGCCTATATAAGGGACTAAGTTCTGATTTAAGCTCTGAATCACCATAGTTCTTCACAGTCCAGTGGAAATTTAGGAAATTCAAGGGAATAAACGCGTCCATATGAAAATAACAGCTTATACTAACTTGAAACGGAATAAAGAACGCACGATCATGACAGTGAGTGAGTACCCCCCCCCCCCACATGCACACAATCACCCACGAATGTAACTGTCTTGAAAACAAGAAGCAGAGAACGCCATAAAATATTGTAAGCATCCTAAAGGTAGTCACGCAGCAAAACTTTTGTATTCTTTAAAAAATACGAGAATATATTGTAGCAAATATAATACAATTTTAAATAATTGAAATGCATTTCTTCCTAACATTCAGTTTACGTACGTTTTTTGATAGCCTCTCAAAGTTTTAAACCTCAAATATTGGAGACCATAATAGAGTCAGCCAAGGACACGTTTGGGGAACACGTTTGAACTCGTCATGATGGACATTTACAGGTGTAGGACCAGTTCAGAGCTTCTGGTAAACAGTTTAGAACCAAGGGACCGAACTTGATTTGAGGACCAGAAGAGAGGCTTAACACACGTCGAGTAAAAGATTCAACACCTGGGTGCCCAGCACTATTATGAAAAGGAAAAATGACTTGACGTTTCATGCACAATCATTATCGAAAGCCTAATATCATTATGCTCCATGCGCAATCAATTTTTAGCAAAATAAAAAGTGTGTTTCATACAAGCAAAATCTAACTTTCCTTTATAACTGTTACTGAACAGCATACACCCGGTTATAAAATTACAAATGTAATTATGAGGCTAATTTCTCTAATGTAGAATGAAACATTTTGTTGGCTTTCAAATGACAGGACACTCACTATCATCTTAAAAGTAGTTAGTTTATATGCTCGTTCCCCTAACGCGCGTGCAAAAAATTCCCTTCAAATAACCAGATACATATCTGTCTATACTGGTTACTAGTGAAAATCTATCTGTGACCCTGATAATAGGTAGACACTCACCGCGTTAGCTGCGACAATGATTATTTCTTCACAGCGATTTATTCATATAATTATAAAATCGTTATTTATTCATTAAATTATTTAAAATAATTTATATTTTATTTAATGATTTATACCGTCTAATTTTTATCTATTTTTATTTGATTCCTAATGTCATCTAATTATTTCCTTAATTATTTAAATAATTTATTTATTTATTTATTAAGACTTTCTATTATTTATCCTTTTACGGATTCGCTCTATTATTTTATATAAAATGTGACTTAATGAAGTAATTGAGGCAACACGTCAGCTTGTTATGTGAATAAATTGTTTTAATAATGTTTCTTTCTTTGTTATTTCTAAACAGTAATCTATTTTTACACAGGTCGCGATGATGGAAATTTATGTACGGAGCATCTTTAAACTTTTTGAGACCGGGTGATTTGTTGATCATGCTGATGTACGATGCTGATGCATGTTTATCAAATTCTTTGACCACGGAACACTTCATATTGAATTAAATAACTGATACTAAATTAAACAAGCAGTTTTCTTGCAACACTTAAAACATGATCAGCTGCGCGTGCCAAGCTAGTGAACAAAAGGATAGTGGCACGCGTTAGCATGGGTTCTAGCCTCTTAAAGCTATAATCCTATCACCACAACAAACAATGGGGACCTTCTGGCTGATGTATCCTGCTGTTAATTACACCCAGTTACAGCGGATTGTCGCGCTCGCGCTAGACCACAGAAACAGGCGTCATGGGGTTCACTCGCCTAAGGTATTGTGTGTTATTACGTCTAAACTATTGTGTTTTGGCGTTCGAATTTTGAAGGGATTAGACGGCTCTCCATTGTTTGTCCTCCCCCTTCTATTCACAGGATAGGGATTAAAACATTTCTGACGTTATTAAAACGTCATACAACGGAAACATAATTATTATTACTTTTGCACCAGTCACCCAGACTATAATACATTTGAAAGAAATGTAGGATCCAGCAGGGTTAACTGGTATAGCTTGATCTATAACATCCACAAGTTAATTACACATGCCACACAAACGAACTGGCAGCTCGCTCTCTAAATTATTCATCAAATTAACATGCTTAGGCCACACTTTTTTATTTTTATGGATGACATCCTGCGCGCGCACCGATTTTCGCCCGTTCTCCGAACCCCCCCCCCCCCCCCCAGCCCCCAACGAAGTCGGTTGTTGCAAACATCGTTATTGAATTTGCCAGGAAATGAGCTTTCTGCGCATGCGTATTATCGCCACGTGGAAATGTGGCTGCTTTGCCGTCAAGTTCATCTCTAGCCGGTAGGATTACTTTCAAATTACATGACAAATAAAGTCATAAAGAGAACGGTTGCCGTCGTTTTGGATTGGTATGCCATTGATATTGGGCATGGAGATATCACCTTTTTACAATTGTGCGAAAGGCCGCCAGCGATTATCGCCCGAAAAATTTCAGTGACATTCTGTACAAAGCAGCACATAGGCTACCAGGTTTTCTGTAGCGAAAAAAGGGTCGACAAGGGCGTCGAGGTATTTGGTGGGCTGAAGGTCGGACAGGCCACCTGACAGTTTGGCCGTGTGAGTCGAAGTAGACAAAATGGCATCGTCCGAAATGACCTTTAATAGATTTGATAGTATTAAGCATATCTTTGCATCATTTTTTAAACATTTCTGTGAAGTGTTCAAAATGTTTAATATTCTGAGAATACAAATAAAGACACACTCTTTGTTTGATATTTGTTTTATTGATTGCTATACCAACAGAATGCATGAAATAACCTTAATAGATTTTGTAATAAGAAGTATATCTATTCATGACTTTTATTTTTTTTTACATTTCTACGAAGTATTCACAATGCTTTAATATTTTGAGAGCATGGATAAAGACATATTGTTAGTTTGATACGTGTTTCTGTGGTAAAATTTGTGTTTCCAGCTGTGTACTGACAGCATTCCTTTACTTAAGCAGTATTTTTTTTTTCGCCCTCTCGCACCGATTTTGGTGTACCCAGAGGATGTCATCCATAAAAATAAAAAAAGTGTGGCCTTATTATACTTTTAAGGCCAGTAGTAGGGTAAACTACGCTTAAAATCGTGTTTTTGAGTTTTTTTTTTTTTTTTTCTGTGTGTGTTTTTTTTTATTAAATGAAAAAAGTATGGAACGTTGGATGTAATAATTTTTTTTGAATTTGCACCACAAAACGTGTCTTTTGATGAGTTTTTCATCCGACACGTGCCCCAGTCAGGCTGAAGACTAAGCCACGCCTCTGTTGCTAAGGGCCGTTGCCATGAGGGGGCGGAGCATAGTAAATGAGTTATAAGCCGATTACGTGTGCGGTGATATAATAGGTCAAAAGTCTTACATCAGCTATTCATAAAATAATTGATAAATTCAGGTTGGCCAAAAGTACGGAGAGTGATCTGGTATTAGACGTAATCCACAGTAAAATGCCGACGCAACAATACATGCTTCAAGAGATATGAATAGAAACTTTTTCACAATCAACACGTTCGTGGTTTCAAAACTCACCCACACTCTGCCATTTTATTCAAAAGCCTTCTCTCAGCCACTTTTACTGCTGATTCTTGTACAGCTGAGCGTCTCCCATTTATAGTCTATTATCTTAGCTGGCCTTTCGAGAGATACCGCTCTGAAGTAGTCACTGGATATTTCCGTTGAAAAAAAATCCTGCAGCGTTACCTGTCAAAAACTCGTATTAACACAAGTGACGGGCACTTGCTCTCGACAGACAGTTTCATCTGATCACTTTGCCGATTACAGAGAAGGAATCTCCCAGGTAAAATAACTCGATCGCCGAGGAAGACCCATTGAAACGTTCAAATGCAGCTTCACACCTCTTAATTGCGGTTACAAGTAATCGCCTTTGTTAGCGCTTCCTTCTACATATCCTTGACACCCTACTCGGCATCATTAGGCTAGGGCCCTCTCCAGAGCTGTCATTCAAAATGGCGGCACGCTTACAAGTCTTACGCGTGATCGGAAAATGTAACAAAAGCACGATTTTCTGGCATTTCAAAGCATCCACACAAAATATTTTAGATAACAATGAGCAATGGTTCCATCTGATGGTATAACCGATAACAGGTAAATTTCTCATCTAAGCATTTGACTTATAAGCTCTGTTAACCAACCTGTGAACGTTTTTGGCTGTTTTAACAGCTTTCCAGATTGTCGAGATAAGTGAATCGGTACCGGTATATCTCCCTATCTAAGCAACCGATCGTTACGAAAAGTGCACTAATTGTTGTTGAAAACGTGGACTACTGACTGATACCAGGGATGTTGGAGGAAATTGTTTGTTTGAAAGAAATCGTCTTTTGAAGTGAATAACCCATTGGAGACGATCAAATCAAAAGTAAATAGTTTAAGACAATAAAGGGTACCGGAGGAGACGAACATTGGGTAAAGATGCATACAAAGTCAATTTTTTGTCACAAAAACCAACCAAATGTCGGCATATACGTGTAGTTTAAAGTAGTATAACTTAGAGAATTACTAAAAGGCATTGTTTAATTTTACCCGAAAATGATGTTTGAACGGATTTTTCTGCTGGCATTCTAAGCTGTATGTCAATGGGGCAGGAAAGTAGGTCACAAAAGTAGGTTAAATTTACAGCCAAAAATTTAAAGAAATTTAAAGAAAGGAGGTCTTTTATGGCTGATCGAGTGATGTATTCAGTTTATCCCTTGGCATGTCGAATTTATTTGAGTCATATAAGAATCTAGTAGAAGTGGTTTACATGTGTTACTGGGAATCCACGCTCCATCGATGCTCGGTTCGTATGTACCCTTAAAATTGTGCCGGAAGTGTGATGTCATGTGACTTAAAGTGGTTTAAGAAGCGAAGCTTAGTGGTCATTTTAAGCTGGAGGTGAACGGGAGAGAAGACGTGTAGTCAGAGGAAAAAGCAGTTTTCCAAACAACATGGTAAGATAACATTTTTTCTTTACACATTTTGGGCAGAGAATACTTGTAGAAATAATAGGTGCATGATATGAAAACGTGACACGAAACTTGAAGGTGCAAAATCGTGCTTTATTTGCAGTCAATTTGTTTTGAAATACATGCTGCATCGACCGCCAGTGCGACAAAGAGCGTCGAGGGAAAAGAATTCCCGGGAGGCTATAAATCGTTGTCATGTGGAATTTTGGCATTTATATCTGGCATTTATTATATTTATATTTAATCTGATATGTCCATATCTAAGTATTTTTGGGTGTTTTGTGGTATGTGCTGCAATAATTACGATGTTTTAGAGGTCTTGAAGGACCTTATGAAAACCAGGAAGTAGTTCGTAACTAACAACTGAATCGTACCGATCTACAACTGCTGTGCAAAGATGTACCTTTTTTAATATTGTGACTAATTTTTAGATCTGTATATGTCCATCTGACATGAAATTCCACACATATGATCACACTAATACACCTTTTACACCGGGGTAGGTGCTAATCAATGACTAATGCCAAGACAAATGTGACATTCTGACATCCTTTTTTCTGAGTTAAAAATCACTAGCAAAAGAGACTGGCAATCAATTTTCTCATGCTGTGATATATATGTTTTGTCTCATTTTTTCGACGCGTTTAGCTCCTAAGCACATTTAGCTCTTAACGTGTTACACGCTTTGACGTGTATGACGCCTTGTGAATGTAGGGAGTATTTGTTTAACTTTTATAGGTGGTAAGGGTTTCAACTGTTTTTGTCACACACACACACACACACACACGCGCACACACACAGAAAAAGTCACGGTCACCTTTAACTGCTATAGCTATCTCTATCTATAACAGGGTATCGTGAACTGTCAACATCGTTGACTTCCCACCATCACCTTTACAGCTGGACTTATTCATACTTAGCTGACCTTGCGAGGAAGTTTATTGGAATATATTTCTGAAAAACAAGTTAGGAAAATTCACTAGTTCACTAAGGACACAAAACAACTATCACTTTTACTTTAAAACAATTTTTTTAAATATTTTGACAAAAAGCGTTACGGTATTGATGTCTATTTATTTTTCCGGAAGTAATGAACAATAGAACATCAGGATGATGGTGGGGTATTCATTATAATAGTTTTGTAAGCTTTCATTGCATGCTGGTTATTTTGGTAACGATAGTCCGAATATTTTACAAATTGCACCGCTCTAGTCGCTAAGCCCACAAGAAGATATTATAATTTTATATTTAGCACTGAGGCGTTAAAAGAGGCTCAATGTGCATTTTGGTAAGCTGCTGTTTTTAGTTGCACACTAGGTCAAATTTCAGCTGCTTTTTAAAGGTGTCATATATAATATTATAGTGAGAATTGAAGCATAAAATGAGGTGCAAAATGCTTGTTTGTAAGCTGTTATCTTTCGCTGGGTCTAATTTCGGGTATTTTTTTTTTTTTCGGCGACCATATAATTTTAGTGTGGATCAGAGGTGTACATGAGGTGTAAGGGTACTTCTATAGCATCTCTTATTTGCACGTAAGAATACATGATGTTATGAAATAATTGCATCCTTCTATTGATACCACTACCACTTTGTTTAATACAGGTAGTACATGTAAGTATTTGTGTTCGTTCATAACGTTCCATTTTCTGTTGACTCTTTTGAAGTGAAATTTGGTTTGGTGTCTTCCCCAAAACAGTAAAGTGCCAGCGGGCAAATCATGTTGTTTCAACGTTGAAACAAAGTTGAACTATAACGTGGACAAGACGTTAGATAAACATTGGATGTGAAAGTTGGATCAACGTCAAATAACAACGTTGTATCAACGTCAGATAACAACATTGTATCAACCCCAGTTGTTAGACAGCATTTTTGCATAAAAAACAATTAAAATGACCTGAAGTGTTTTTATTTTTGGTACAAAACACAGGTAAACAATTATAACGTACACTGTAAAAACATCTAAGAGCCCGCTTTGTCTATTTTTTCAACGCATTTAGCTCCTAAGCATGGTTTGCACCTAAGCATGTTACACACATGTAGCATGTTTTAGCCTGGATGTGTTTAGCAGTAGAACGCGTTTGATGTCTAAATATATATAGGGAGTAAATGTATGGGCTTTAAGTTAGAATTTCCAAGGTTAAGTCGTTTATATATACGGTCACCTCAACCTGTCTATCTATAACAGGGTACCGAGAACTGTAAACATCGTTAACTTCACTCCATCATATTTACAGCGACATATTGATCTTAGTATTAGCTGACCTTGCAAGGAAGTTTATTGGAATGTATTTCTGAATAACAAGATAAGAAATTTCACTAGTTCACTAAAGACACAAAAAAACCGTCCCTTTTAATTTAAAGCAACCTTTTTTCAAATATTTTGATAAAGTTGCTTACCTGGACCAAGTGGCACCAGTAAATGGCTTTTTGTCTCCACTGACATCTGCAAGTAAATCCTATGACATATTTCGTTATAGGCTCGTTTTTTCCTGTGTGGATAGTTTCCAGCACAAACCAAGTCCATATCTCTGTACTGGTAACATGGTGTAACCCATTCATTCTCCCAAAGATACTTGAAAATGTCCAATTGCGGTCATCGGAGACAAAAGACTCCACATCTGACAAGAATCAGTTTGCTTTCGTAACTTAAGCTGTTTTGCTTCACCTTAGAAACGCGACAAAGATGACTGTTAACATCTCTGTTGCAATTTTTCAATACACTACATGTTTTTTTCATATCTGTAGGCAGAGTATAAACCACATGATATACGACTTCCTTGAGGAAGATTTGCAAAGAAATAGTCTGCGATTTCCGCCATGTTGGATAATGACGTTGTGTTGTTCTGACGTTAGTACATTAGTTTCACATGATTTTAAAATGTGTTAGATGCTTGTTTTAACCAGAAAAAAATTAGAATAGGTTAAATGAAAAAAAGGTCAACTTACAGTGTTTAAGACCATTTGTTGACTTGAAAGAGATAGCTGAAGCTGAGTGCACCTATATATGTGTCCGGATATTATGTGAAAAATTAAGAAATTAGGTCATATTCTATCTGTTACAACGGACAAGTTGTGGAACAGCAGTAAGTTTTGATTTTATGTATAAATAGATTAATGAGGTATATGTTGGTCCTGAACACCCTTTACCCCAAAGACCTGTGAAGATGAAGATATTGTCAAAAATAGAAGGGGGGTGTTCAAAGCATGTGGTTCGTAGCCCTGAGAAAAACGTTTGGTTTGTTACCATGGAAACAAAGAGAGTGAAAAAAGTGTATATCATTTTAATCCCCTATCTTTAGGTTATAATATATCACCAAACTAAATCATTTAGTTTCACATGTATAAACTGTAAGGCCAATCAATATAACCCTGTTTTTCAGATGAATTTTTTGTTCATAAACCCCCAAAATGTCACTGGCCATATCTCTGTAAGTAGGGATTTGTTTCAGGAAATATTGCAGCCTCAGATATTGTTCATATAAAGGTTCAAACACACCAAATATGGTGTGAATCCGTTCACCCCGCACCTTGCCGCATTTTCTACATTTGGTCTGGTTTTCTCGTGGACGCACACTTAAGTAAAATAGCAAAGAGTCGGGGTCCAAAATGCATGGTATTCTGCATTTCAAATGATCGCTAAGAAATGTCCAAAAAGGTAAAAAATACTATTCAACTGATAATTTGCCGTATAATATTTAACTTTTTTATTTAAGGACAATGTGTACTTGTAAGGTACAATTATGCTAAGACTCTATTAAAGAGCAACATTGATAGGACTGACTGTAAATTCTCTTTTTAATACAGCTCAATCTGAAAGGAATTTTATTAAGGACCAACAGGGATTTGGGGTACAGGGAGTCCAAAATGTTTATCTGCAATCGGGACCCTCATTAATAGGGAGTTCAACCAAGTCGGTCGGGGAGGGGGTGTTAAATTAATTAATTATATATTTAACTATTGTCAAAATATTAACTTGTTAGTCTTTGTTTTTATATTGATCATACTTACCTTAAATTATTGTTCTTTTTATATCTTTATCATAACTATATTCAGTATGTATATAAAATTCCTGTTATATTTAGTAAGATTGGCACGTTTTAGAAAATTTCTTGGTTGAAATTACGTCAGTATATAGCAGCCCTTCTAGTTTGTCTTATTTCACTTTCTCACTTTAAATTAAAAAGAGTCAATAAACAAACATCTAACTAATCCTAGGCCATATTTTTCGACATAATTGTTGTTTTGAAGCCCTAAACTGGATTTTTTCATAGGAATCATTTGTTTAGGATATTAGCACACAGAAACAAACATCTTAAAGTTCATGAATAATTTCGAAACAAAAAAGCCATCAATCAAACACAAAGTCACAACAGTCAATAACAGTAATCCAAGTGTAACAGTTATCCGAGTCCCCCAGGAACCGAGGTCGAGTAGAAATAGTAGTTCTACTGGGACAGTAGTAAGAAATGGACGACATGCAGCTTTATTATCGGCGTGAGGAGCGACATGAGGAGCGACTTACTTTTTAAGGAAGGCAAACTTTTTGGAGGCGTCCTATACAATTTCATAGTGTTGCCAAATGATGTAGGCTGCTGTTTTTAGTGAATGCACTAGATGCCCTGGATGAGTACGAGGTTGTGTGTTAACCGGATTTGACAACCTCTTACCTGTTAAGCGAATTTGTCAACAAACTAACACCTGAAGAACGTGCAGGCGGATTTGCAAATATTAAGAAATATACTTTTAATGCAATTTTAGCGACCCTTGAAGCGTAAATGAGGGCTGTGATGCTTTGCAAACAAATTTTAATGGCAATGAATGAGGGACGTGACACTTTGCAAGCAAATTTTATTTTATTACATATAACTTGCTGTCACTTTAATTTGATTGATTTTAGTTTAAATGAAAAATATAAAATTCGTTCAAAATTGAAATGGGAAATAAAGGAAAATAAAATTTGAAATACGAATTCATTCAAAAGATGAATTTTGGCATTTTGCATCTTTACAAAACGCGAATTTTGAATTACACGATTTATTATTTCATACGAATCTTATTTATTTTTCAAACGAAGTACTGTACCTCACAAAGCTTTTGATCACTACCGAGAACTTCCTGAGGTAAGATATACTTTTAATGCAATTTAAGTGACCCTTGAAGTGTAAATTAGGGATGTGATGCTTGCAAGCGAATTTTAATGGCAATTATTTTAGTGTAAATGACGGACTTGAGGCTTTGCAAGTTTATATTATTTTATTACATATAACTTGATGACACTAAAATTTGATGAATTTTGGCTTAAATAAAAAATTATATAAAATTTGTCGGACGCCACGGGTCGTAGCACTAGTCATTTTAGTATGTATGTTGTTTGAAGAAAATGGAGCGTTAATGAGGGATGTAATGCTTTGCAAGCGAATTTTAATGACGACTGCACTAGATGCCCGTGGATACCTATGAGCTGATCTTTCAAATATGTGACAAGCAGAGGGAGGGGTCTTATCTGTTAAGCGGGTTTGTTAACAAACTAACATCTGAAGGCCGTGCAGGCGGATTTGCAAATATAAAGAAGAATAAAAGCGTTTGGTGCACGCGCGTCTGTCACTGTGAATGCGTATCGAATGTTTGTCATGCGAATACACAAAAAAATCTGGAATACGTTTGGTGTTGTATGAGTTGTATTTTATACCTACTGAACGCATCACTTTTTCTTTGAATTGGGTAAACAAAAAGATGCACATGTATGTGTTATTATTGGCCCATTAAAAAGGTGTCATTGACTTTTTGTTAAACGCGTCTCACAAAGGGAATGGTAAACAAGCACAAATCCGCTCGCAGTCCGGTAGCATTTGGCTATTGATCTGTAAAAGCCAACTGTGTACTAATACAATAACGGAAAGAATTGCAGAGTCATTTTGTTTGCCAAATACGGCCATTGCCTCATTATTGCGTTATGGATATTGATTTACTTTTTCTTTATTTCAAACTATGAATGGTGCTGGTTGTATTTGTTTGATGACCAGCTTCTTGCATTATTCGAGTAAAACGGGCACATGTCTGGACATCATTCACGATTCTTCATATATGTTTAAAAGTTCTTTCAAATACTTTCTCTATGGCAATGTTTGCTTTATCTGTCAAAGCACGAGTGCCAACTCCGGCGAAATCATGTGTGAGTTCTGGCACACCTGGATATAATTTAAACATTCTTCTTACATAATCATACTTGTACCATTGACATGACCTTTCCTCCACCCCAGACCTGTCATTTTAAAATAATCAAAAAATAGACTGGTTTATTACTGTCCGCTGCCAGTTGCACTGCCCATCCTGTTCCCCCGTCCACCATTTTGTTCCTGACAACTTTTCCCACAGCAAAAACAGCATCGGAATTTTTCACCTGATACCAGTTACGTTGAAGTGAACGGTCAACAAAAGTCTTGCCAGTGGGAAATCTTCTGAGCAGTGACATGTTGGTTTTTAACAAGTGCACATTACAATGTTTTAGTTCCTTTTTATTCATAATTTTTCTATAAGGATTGCTTGTAGCATGACCTGGGGTTGAATACACAACTGTCTTGACATTATACCTGTCACTTATTTTCTGCCAATTCATGTTTTTCCCATTGGCCCCACCAGAATGGTTGGTAAACAAAACTTGTGTGTTGACAGTTTGCAGTTGATTGAATATACTTTGACTCAATTTTAAACTGTCGTCTGGAGATGACCCCCGTTCTTCTGCTGCTCTAAGCAGTTCACCGACATCCCGAGAATGAAATGAATCCCCTAAACTAGACATCTTCCTGTTTTTTTCTTTTGTGATGTTAATAAAAATGTTAACAAAAATGTTAGCCTGGAACACGTGATGATATTCAGGAATTATTCGATCGGTTATTGCCTGGAAGAAAGAAAGGCCGTATGAAATGTTAAGCCTAAGCTGGAGTGAAATCTTCAGCGTAGACAGAGCAAGATTGTATTTACTCAAGGGAAGAATTATTTCCTTTAACGCGGCTGTGAGTGTGCAGAGTATTTAGTTAACAAGAAAATTAAATAGACTTGTAACCAGCGAGTCATCGTCAGTGTCATCAACAGTAGACATGAATAGATGTGGTTCTGCTCGACGTATAACATTGGAATATAAAATGTATATGTACAATAGTTTGCTGCCTGAACAAATAACAAGTGAAATCAAACACGATATTTAACGCAATCACAATGCGCTTGGTGAGAACCAAACATAATGAGACTTACTGCCTCAACGGCGTCGAATGCATTGATATCACATTGCAACTGGACGCAGTCTACGCTCGTCTAGAGGGATTTTCTCCCCTGTATATACAGAGAAAAAAAAAGGCCGCGTCAAAATGACTTTAAGAATATTTTTGCTGAGTCACGGATAAAATCTATTTTCCTGGGGATTAAAAAAGTCAACAAACTACCACCTGAAGTATGCACAGACACATTGGCAAATACAAGGTTACCACTTAATATGGAATATTATTTTTTGGCGAATAAATGTTCTACAAAATATTTAATTTCTCTCTAACTACTTTAAATCCAAAGCTGAGATGTCACTCCATGTGTAGCCAGGTGTGTTACCTAATTACCACACAACTCTCAAAACAATTGATGCATGCAGTTGCATGTTCTGTGGTCAGAAATGTTAGGGGTGGTCTTTTCGGCAATTTATGCCCTTGTATAAAAACGCATGGGTTTGGTCAATCTTTGGAGTGTGTTTAGGGAAACAATAAAGGGATCGCTCTGAAACTTGACAGGTACCTTAGCGAAGATATGATTGGACAGCTAAGCAACGCAGCTTACTATGGGATTCTTGCTCTCAGAGAAAATAGCCGGAAACGGACACCCATTGCCAGGTAATTCAACATTTATCAGGAACCGTTTGTAAAGTCCTCCAAAGAAATGCTGCAACAGGGGCACCTACTCCAATAACTCGAACAGGGCGTCCGTGTATCACACCAAGAAGACAGGATCGCTTTCTCCTTAAAGGACGCCGTGCTGGTCGTACAAAGACAACCAGTGTCCTCAGAAAAGAGAGGCAGAATGTCATTCAAACGCCCGTTTCAAGGTCCCTCGTGAACAAGAGATTACTGCAAGACGGTTATTTTGCATGAAGACCAGTAGGGAAACCACTGTTAACAGCAGCTCATATACAGCGACGTCTGCAATGGGCTGGGGACCACGTGCGTTTGCAGCCAAAACACTAGAATCACGTCGTTTTCAGTGATGAGTCCAGATATGGATTTTTTAGGGTTGATGGTCGAATCCGTGTCCACCGACGTGTACGAGGGGCATAAAACGATAATTGTGTACTGCCTAGGGTGCAGGCAGGGGATGGTAACGTCTCTGTTTGGGGAGCATTTCATGTCGGTGCCCAGAACCAGTTTGTTTTTCTAGGAGGCACCTTAACCAGGGTTCCTACAGAGACATTCTACAGCAAACAATGCTTCGATTGGTAATAGTTACTTCAGGAACAACTTTGTGTACCAAGACGACTGCGCAACCCCACATCGAGGCCGCAGAATCACTGTTTTTCTTCAAAACCAATGGGTTCAGCAACTGCCCTGGCCTGCAAACTCTCCAGATATGAAGCCAATTGAAAAACTTTGGGCAAAAGTAACTCACAGAATTAATAGCTATGGTAATCGGCCGGTAAATAGTGATGAAATGCGACAGGCAAATATCACTGCGTGGAATGATATCCCCATCCAAACTCTTTAAAAAGTGTCACAGGGTATGCCATGTAGGATGAGGGCGCTTCAAGCGGCTGCTGGAGATCAAACCCGCAATTACTGACTTTTCATGGTTTACTGTAGTGAGTTCTTTGACTGTGTAACATATCACTGCCCGGAGGCTATCATTTTCTTTAATATCTTAGTTTAAAGTTTATACTGACATCAAACTGTTGATATGGTTTTCTGGGGGTGTTCCTTTCTTTTGAATGGCATCTTATGTCAGATTTGATATCATTGCCAAAATATCTCACAACAGAAGACCGGATGTTTTTATCACTCAGTGACATACTTTTTTAATGACTCAAGCCCAAAAAAATTTAATCAGCACTCAAAAATAACAATGATAAAAAATATTCAATATTAAGTAGCAACCCTGTATACAATCAGCCGCTGTTTCTTTATTCAAAGTAAAAGTATGAAGTGTTTTATTTTATAATTATTTGAAGAAAAGCTGCAAAGTCATTGTGTTTTGCTGAAAAATTGCAGATCATTTTATTTTGCCAAAGATGACCATTGTCTTATCGTTGAGTCACAGATATTGTATAATTTTTCTTTATTCAAAGGCCAAGTTTGAAATGCCTTATTATATAATTATTTGAAGGAAAACTTCAAAGTCATCATGTTTTGCTGAAAGAATTTTATTTTGCCAAAGGCAGCCATTGTCTTATGGTTGCTATGATTCACTTCAAAAATCAGTTTCCACTGCACCAGTGTTATGTACACGGTACTATGTTTGAAACATCCTGTAGGTAATTCTAATGATGACAGTTCTGAGTTACGAGGTCTAAGGCCGCGTTCACATCGAGTTGAGCCATGGCTCTACAAAGCCACGACCTAAATATGGCGGATGTACATGAAAGGAAAACCGCCTAATCTTTTAATAGTCTCTCCGCCTCTCACACGCCTCCCCATGCGTCGGGTACAGTCAATAAATCTCGGCTCCATTGGGACAACACATGGGGAGGCGTCTGAGAGGCGGAGAAACTATTAAAAGATTAGGCGGTTTTCCTCTCATGTACATCCGCCATATTTAGGTCGTGGCTTGGTAGAGCAATGGCTCAACTCGATGTGAATACGGCCTAAGGAATCTATTGCTCACTTATAATTTTTAATCTTGCACGCTACTAAGACTAGACCTAGGCAGATCAAAGCTCCTACGGTGCTAGTTGAACCATCTGAAAAAAAATTAAAAATCAAAACGTACGCAAATAAAGCAGTGCCATTTATGGCTCAGCCAAAGAATCATGTATGATTTATTCTATTTCAAAGTCTCTAGGTTGCACATAAGTATTTGTACTGCTTGTATTTTATATCTGATTAGTG
The DNA here is from genome assembly GCF_001039355.2 of Lingula anatina. The sequence goes on from NW_019774058.1 coordinate 269,891, forward strand.
TGATCTACTCTTGAATTAAGTTTTACTATCTTCACAACAAACAGTAAAGCACGCACTCGTCTCCACTGCACCATATTACTGGTACTATGCTTGAAACGTCCTCGAAGTCTGCTAATGTAGGGAATTCTAACGATGACAGTTCTAAGTTACCAGGTCTAAGGAATCTATTGCTCATTATTGCTCGTTTTTTTCTTGTACGCTACCAAAACTAGTCCTATGCTGATCAAGCTCCTACGGTGGTAGCTAAACCATAAAAACCATGATAAAAATAGTAAAAATTAAAACATTGTACGCAAATTAAACAATGTCATTTATGGCTCACATAAGTATTTGCACCGCTTGTATTATACATGTAGATCTGATCAGCGTAAAACACGCACTCTGTAGGAAAACGCTGTGTCACGAAGCTGGAATATTCTTAAGACATAATATCTATTTCACTGTTCTGGAATATTCTCTCTTTGTCTGTAGGAAAACGCAGAGTCACGGATCTGTAACAAAAAAGATAGCATAGAAATAACCAGACAGGTCTGGGCATCATATGTTTGTCTAGTGTATTTGCAAATGTGCAGAATAAATAAGTCTCTGGTACACTCGCGTCTGTCAAGCGGATTTGCACATATCAAAATTATTTAGTGTTGAGGTGAAATGAATACTGTATTTGAACGGACAAAGCAGTCAGCTGGTATACTGCTGTTTAACAATAATGAATGGCGAAATATGTTTATTGGCAATGTAGAACACGGAAATTTTACTATGTCATTACATCTTAGTGACACACATACAATGCATTATTTTAATAACCATTTGGTCGTTCTTTTGCATCAATAAATCAGTTTATTGTTATTTATTTCAATATTTGTATGTTTAATAAGTCACTGGAGTTATATATGCGACCACAGCGTCCCCTTCTCTGTCTACCCTCAGTCGCTCCTTTGAATGGCTCTGTTAGGCCTACACGTCTACTTTCTTGACTATGAATGCGGCAAAACGTTACATTTTCATAATAACAAAATTAGGGTAACAGGTGGTTCATATCTCTCGCCATGGGTAGAAGTTTTAATCAACATTAACTTTAAAATTATTAGAAACACTGATTCTCGGCCTTCGACCTTTAATTGTTATTTTCCCTGTTCTTTGATTATCAATATACATTTTACAAAAAAAAGTGAATTTTGAAGTGTAAATCTTTTGAATTATGAAAACTGAAATGTTTATTATTATAATTATTATAATTTATTTCTTTTTTTGAAAAATAAAGTTTAAAATACGAATTCATACAAACAGTGAATTTTGGCATTTTGCACTTTACAAAACGCGGATTTTGAATTGCTTAATTTATTATTTCTTACAAATTTTATTTTATATCAAACAAAGTAATGTACCTCACAAAGCTTTTGATCACTACCGTGACCTTCCTTATTTGTTGTTAACATCATATCACATAAATCCTTTTACTATGACCGATAATTTTAATTTAGTTGCAGTAGAATTGAAAATAAAATCATTAGCAACAAGTAGATGCAGAACTCGTAATAGAAAATATATTTTTTGTAATGTTGGGAATTGATATTTATATGAATTTATATGAATAAAGAATGTGGAGACCTTTGTAAAATAGACTGACAAGAAGAACGAAAAGGATAGCCGGTGTGGCAGGAGTGCACGTCCTAGAAACGCAAGTCCCCCCGGACAAGTCCTGGGAATGCAAGTCCTAGGGCATGCATTGCTAGGAATGGAAGTCCTAGGACATACGTTACTAGGATTCAATGTCCGTAGGACAAAGGCTCCCAAGTAATGTAAGTCCTACGTGTAGTAATGCACGTCCTAATGGGATGTGCGTTCCTGACATTTAAGTAACGCATGTCCTATATAGTTTACACCAAGAAATGACATGAATAAATAGATATAGAGACATACTAGTTTTAAAGATATAATAAACGGTTGCTTTATTCTATTTATATGACATTTTGTCTTTATATGTTACAATGTTTTCCGATGCATATTAATGAAGAAAAAATGTATATTTATTTTATGTGTATTTTTCATATAGTAAACGCAAATTTTGACGTGTTAACGCATATTTTTGGCTTACTCCTCCCTCAGTGCACAATATGTATGAGCCTGGTTTGCCCGCTATTTTTTTAACAAAATAAGGCACCATCTAAAGGCATCCCTTATTTTCATCCTGTGAGGTATATGTACAGTGTATATTATTTCATGTCCTTTTCTACTGGGTTGTACCTTTTGTGTTTTGTCGAAATTCTTATTTTCTCTCCCTCTCTCTCTTTTTCAAAAGCTTATTCCTAAGAGAAAAATCACTTTACACAAAACGCGGGATCTCCGTTCTTAGATTTATTTTTCGGTTTTCACTTGCTGAAATTGAAAAATAACCTCAAACTCGATGGAAATTTGCTCTTGGAAAGTATGGGCTGAGATTTAAGACAAATCATGACAGTTTAGAAATTGAAAATTGCAATATATGTATATATATTCTGTAATAACCCTTTGCTATTTTGGTGCTTTGACACTTAAAAGACAAGACAAAAAAGTTGTAAATGTAATGAGAACGGAATTTCGAACACATATTAGACATTAAAAACAACATTAAACATTTTGCTACAAGTAATAAATAGGGGTAAGAGGGGGGGTATGGTCACGTCAAAGGTAGGTCTCGAACCCATACATGCAATAGAACGATTGATAATATCTTACATTGTGGTTTTGCACGCTTAACCACTACACAGACGAGCTAGAGTTGCAAACCTCTCATTTGTTGTCTGATATATGGCTCACCAGAAGGATTTCATATACATTTATAGTTTTATCATTTAGCAGTATTATTGGCTAAGGATAGGACTTTCAAATGGCCGGACTTTTATTACTGTCATATGTGTAACAGGAATAAAAGTCCAACAGTAATACAAGTCCTACCTACTCTAATTATGATTATAATTATAATTATAATTAATTTTTTGTAAATCCTTGAACCGGTTTGAAGTACGGGGTGTGATTGGCCCATAGGGTGGTTGATTGTAATTTTTACATCGCAATTTCTGCTATCTACCCGTAGATCTTTAGTTGTGTGACTTTGCAGTCCTTTGGGGGGATATATTTTTATATCGTTGTTACTGGTATCCTCTATCCATTAAAGTGAGGAACATGAGACGTTGGGAATATATAAACTTGCCATTAGAGATGTGCACGTGTCCTTCGGATTTAGGTGACTATGGGTGTTGCCGTCCCTAGGGGTGGTTGATTATTATCTCAAGGTTTCGTCTGCGTCGCTCTCCTCAGCTTAAAGGGATAATAACTCTTCGTTTTGGTCAAAAAATGAATTTTCCTGGAGTAAACAACAATTTTCCCATACTTACCAATGGTTAATGAATCCATTTTTACATTCAAAGTTAGACCCTGTTTTTTTTCTAAAAGGTTGGTTTTTGTGTTATAATCTCTTAAGAGATTATAAAAAAGTATAGCCATCAATGGAGGTCACGTGGTCTAAAGACAAGCTCAGATATCAGAATAATAGCTATAACTGCCGTATTTGTGGTATATCATTTTTCTAGGAGTTGTTTACAATTGTTTTTATTGTGAAATATAGATCTCATACGAAGAGTTATTATCCCTTTAACGATTGATTTCACATGCGTTATTTCGTGTTAGATTACGAGATAAGTTGTGTCAAAAGCGGCGCTGTAAGATGATTTTTTCACAGGTGATTATTTGGACGATGTGCTGGAAGGCAATGATATCATTTTGAGTCGATGGAAGGTGGCTTTTTATTGCACACCCCAGTGATAAATCACCAAGGATAAGTCGAGAAAGAAAACGTCCCAACTGTGGCTTGTGAAAATGTCATTCCAGTGAACGTGTACTCACTGCCAAAAGACATAATATTTACACATGAACGTTTGGACCCACCAGCCCTAAGGCCTCATAAACATTTAGACTGTGACAGCGCCTCAGCTTTGTGCCTTTGGTTTTAAATATCTTAATTAATTTTAAATATTTTTTTCTTTCAGTAAAATTTTAATATTATAATGCATTAAAGTAAAATTTTAAACATAGGTAGTGGCAACAGTTTTCTGAATTCTCTTTTAAAATTTCTTTATATTTGAAATAATCCTTTTTTTCAGGATAATTTTGACACATACTAACGCTTCATATTTGTCTGTGAACAAGTACATACACAGTGCTAAACATTAAGATTTTTTTTCAAACATAAATATATCAGACATTTAAATGTAAACTGAGCTCTTGAGAGTGAAACAGGAATAAAGATGAGAATATAGAATTTCAAATTATTATTTACTATGTAGACTTAAATGTTTTAAAGTCAACTCCATACTCGTAAAAAAGGGCACTTATTAATAAATTTGAATTTTGTAAACTGATGTTATTTTTAATTGGATCCATAGGATAATCAGACCACTAAAAAATTATTAAATGCGAACAAAACAAATTTAAATATAAGTTTCAAAATTTTAGGGGGAGCTGTATTCATTATAATTTTGCCTTTAACCATAATCCGTCTTTGCTCGAAATCAGTTTCGATCATGTTCAGCATTTTGGTCATGTTGAACAACTCAAGGATTCATATCTCAGTAGCCTTTATTTCACATCATCATACATAAGACAAATGGTGAAACTAAAAATAATGAAATAAATGCAATGAATAAAAATAAATGATAATACTAACATGATAATGGAATACAATTAATGGTGAATATGAGCAAAGTAAACACATAATTTATGATACTATAATGAGCAAATAAATGAATAATTAAATCACAATAACTTACTCAAATTGTAGCTACATAACTTGGAGATAATCCTGTTGTTCAAATAAAAAATAAATAAATAAATGTATACATATACGGCAGGCTAGCCCCCATGCGTATCTGTGACAAAATCATACGATGGGCTAGCTCCCATGCGTATTCGCTGCTTAATCACGAGTGGACTACACCCCAGTATGGTCTGCTCATTACTCTAAAAAAAATTGACTCGTAACATTGGGTCACTGGAATTAATCTCAAAACTTATACACTACTGTTCTCTAAATGAAACAAACAATGATAAATACTGATAAATATCCTAATTACAACAACAAGTAATAATAATAATAAAAATAACAATTATTTAAATACACTTATTTTACTTTTCAACTTATTTTGTCGCATGGGTCGGCAACAGGTCAACTAAAGTGCATGAGAATAAGATTTCATAATTACAAGTACCCTTCAATGCGGACCTTCAGACCCTAGGTCCTAGGATTTTCGAGAGTGAAATAGAGTGGGGGGCTCTACATATAAGGACTTAGAGTCCCGGATCCGTTATATCGAGACAGAAAGCCCACCGCACTCTCAATTTTGAACACCGGGTCCCCATGAACTGGCTTTAACTAGGTCACAGTACAAGAATTGTGATATCCGGAAGTGCAGAGAGTTCAAGCATGAAAATGACCTCCGTATTTAAAAAAACATCGCATATGCTTGGCTTTTTGTTTTATTGCTTTTTCCAAAAAATGTTACAGTGCCAGGAAAGGAAAATTATATATTGGTTAGTCGCGGGCAAATACCGTTTACCTGGAATATTGCTTTAAATATGAATTTGGTGTCAAAATCCTCTTACATGCTTATAAGTTAAGCAACACGCCGATTTTTTCAAAAGTTTATCCTATCATGGCCATTATTTCATGTGCTAGTGGGATTATGCATATTTCTTTCAGCATTTTAAAAATAACTTATCCAAGTTGAATATTTCTGTTAATTAAATATACCAAATGGGTTATTGTAATAATCAAAATAACTTTATTAACCAAGTGGTACCAAAATATGCCAAACCATGTGTCTAAAAAGTATGCTCACACAGCAAAGAGTGCGTGCTGATTAAAACAGTTTATCATGAAATATTAAAGTTCAATCATCTAAGAATTTGTTTAGATAAAAGAAGACTGTAGATGATAGAGGATAAATCGTCTATTATCCAATAAATATCGGGTGTCCCCTCCCTGGTTTTGAACAACAGCTTCACATTGGCTCCTGCAACTTGCCACCAAATTTTGTCAATCTAACATTGTGAAATAAATGCTATTCGTTCATTTGCTCCCCTATACGTCAACTGCACAGAAACGGTTTTTTCGCCTTATGGAAGTATGGCACTGGTTAATCGTTTAATGTGGTTTTAATGTTTATGAGCCCGATTTTTTAAGCATGCAGTGATTTTACGACCATCATTTTTAAACAATCAAGGTGACAGCCGAGTGTGATTATGATATCTGCAGTTTTAAAAGGCAAAATACGACAATGTTTGATCATTACACGCGGATGCTTAGGCAAATGTTAATAATTGCAAGTATATCTATACCTTTAGATCTACATGTATATGCTTGCATGCTCAATGGTTATTCTTTATTAATTTCATTTTAGTACTTGTATATCTGTATTGTTTAATGGATTCATTCATTTATTTATTAAATACTGGCCCTAACGAAAAAGTCCTAAAGGAAATTGGCCCAATTTCATATAGAATCCTGTAGGATCTTATAGGTCCTATAGGACTTTTTCGTAAGGGGTGTTATTTATTCATTCAATCATTCGGCCGTTTCAGATTACTTGTATATTGGATTCACTCTAGTTATAGTACAAAGAGCATTTTGTCATAGCATCGTTACCATTGCGATATGGTATAATCCGGTCTTATAAATTGTTAACTTCATATACGTGTAATAGATCATGCTCTTTTCACTGACTATGGTATTTTCATCTTTTCACAAAATAGGCGAAACTTCTTCGGGGAAAAGCACGCTTTTAAACCTTCTTCTTGGAAAGAATATCCTACCGGAAGCCCATTTAAGCTGTACAGCTGCGATCACAAGAATAATGTATGGAGAAAAACCTAGAGCATTCAAAGTGGTACACCAACCTGACGGCAGGCAAAATTCGTTTGAAGTGCCCTTGAAGGACCCTGAGGATCTGTGCTCGGCGTTGGAACCTGTTCTATTTTCGAAGGGCACCCTAGAAAAGTACACGGTTGATGTCTATTTGCCTTTTGAACTATTAAAGGTAATGAAGTATTTCATAAATGCAGGGTGTATGGAAAATGATCTATATGAACAAATCATAATTATTATTGATCTACATGTATCGTTGTGACAGGGGGCTGAAAAGGATATTGGTACAATGTCATACAAAAATTGCAAAATACATTTTTTTCTTTTTAAGGCAAGGTTGCCTTCATATTTGTGACAAGTACAAAATATTTATTATAAATTCAAATACAAAATAAATAAAAACAACCATATTTTACCCTTAGGGTGGGGTGTATATCATCGACAGCCCTGGTATTGGTGAGAGTGGTGCCATGGATGACGTGGTTCTTAACTTCATTGCCAACAATGACATCTTTGCCTTCATTTACGTCATTATGACTGATAAGTCAGGCGGAGTACAAGAAGATAGAGTAAGTTGAATACCATGAAATTTTCGGCTCAAATCAAGTTCTTTGTCATTTCAGTTTTCCGAAAATAATTCAGACAATATTTATATTCAGTTTTACGTGAACAAAAAAGCAAGAAAAAACTTTTTTGGGCATGTGTTTGCAAATTTTTCAAATCAACTTACTTCACGTTGAAAAGAACCCTTGCGTTGGAAACATGAATTACATGTACCCTAAATGTCCACCATTTGCCAGAGGAAAATATACCTTTGTATAATATGTCTAAAGTAAAGAGATCTTTCGAAAATTAGCGATATTTCATAGTAAACTGTAATAATTTTCACAAAAATAAAAATACCTTCCCTTCGGAAAATTAATAATTTGCAGCAATATTGAATCCAATTTGCTAGAAACTATAAGCTTGCAGCAACCGGTTTGCGAGAGTTTGAGTGAAAAGTTTATATTGCTGCTAATTTGCAGCGAACTTGCAAGAACATCTTACTTGCAGCAGGTTTTCAAGAAAGTATTTACATTCCAACTAATTGTGGCAAATTTGCTAAAACATCTCAAGTTTGCAGTACGTTTGCAAGAATATTCATATTAAGTGCCATTTCACGAGAAACTCAACCAAACAGCGGCAAGGTGGGGGTCCACAGATTTCAATGAAAATTGGTGTGAAGATGTGTCCTAAGAAGTTATCAGCTTCTGCGAAGTAAAATGGAAAAATATCTATTCTTTTCTAAATGTGGGTTGAACAATATTTGCACTGGTTTTGCTCCGAGATGCCCAGTTTCACTCTTCTTACAATGTGGTGTAAAAGGAATAGAATATTTGATATCACTGTTTATATTTATATTTATATTATATAGAACAAACATCTAACATCACAACCAAGTATTTTATCACCCCCTGCAAATTGATGCCCGTTTTTTGTTTTTTTTTTCACGCCTCCCCCAAAACCACTTTTAGACCCTACCCTCAGAAAAAAACTTAAGATCACCTAACACAGCGGGGGTAGACTCATGAAACTTGCCATGATTATCAACAAATGATAGATCTATCAATATAGAAAATCACTGCACCTTTTATGAGCTGAGAAATATGTGCTCTAGAAAATAGAGATTTTTGACCTACTTTTTGTCATTCCTCACTGCCTATGCAGGCGGAATGCACTTTGTCCAGTGGACTCTGCTACTATAATAAGAAGTGTTACCCGAAATAAATATATAACAAATGTATTTAAAAGATAGTTACAAATTTCAAAATATATTTATTTAAGTAATTTGAAGGCTTTTAAACCCGGACTTATTGATCTTTAAGCTGGCGCCACACAAGGAAATGTGTGAAAAAATTGGATACATCTCAAAATGTCGTAAAAATGTAAAAAGGTGGGTTAGCCAGTGCTATAGGCACATTCTCAATGAAGCTTGATCATTTAAATCCCATGTTCTAGGTAGACCGATCCAACTCCAGGGGTACTCTTGCTGAATGCAATCAGGTTAACAGATTATCACGTCTCTTATTGTTTCCTATACATCCTTACAATCACCATCTTTTCTGTATTCTACTCAACGCAAGTACTTTAGGTGGGTGTTAATCTGATAGCATTCAGCCAGAGTACCCCTGGAGTTGGATCGTTCTACCTAGAACAGAAGTCTCATTGGGAATGATCCCCATTACTGTTGCATAATGTCTTGGTTGTGTAATATCAGCACACCCACTAAGAATTTGTACAATGCACCGTACTAAGATTATGTATGTGTGCATTTATTCCATCTAACATAAGAAGATTAGATACAATTATAACGTCAGAATATACAATAGAGGGAGCGTGATAATGATAGGGTCGCTAAACGATTTTGACGGAATAAAGTGACTAGCCTAATCCTCTTGTCGCCTGGGTAGGCACGCCCATTAGAGAACTTATGTAAACAAAAGGTCTTTCATAGAGAACTATCCTTTTGTTTAACAGCTTCGCGCGTGCAGTGGATTATGTACCTGTATATAGTGACACTATACAGCTAACTGCAGTTAAATCTGTGAAAGCTGTTATTTGAATTATTCTGCTGTGTCGGACGTTGTGGGCCAGCCCAATGACTCATTCACTCATTCTTTTCTGAAGATTGGTGATGCATATTTTGAGTGCTTAAGTACCAGTCTCTGTAAGAATCAGAAAAATAACATAGGGGCATTGGAACATGACCCTCCCAGATATTGTTTTCTTTTAATTTATTATGAAGAACTATGCTAAAAACTAATAAATTGAGCTCGAAAAGTTGCATATTTAAAATAATTTATTTTTTAGAGCGTTTTATAGTTAAGCCTGACATTTTTCTCCCATATGCTTTTCCATATAAAATGTTCAGGTAACCCCATATTCACTGACAAAACTCGTATGGCCGACGTAGTTATGTAAGATGGCTATACAAGATGTTTACAGCATATATTCAGGTACCAAAAAATGAAATAATATTTTTTTCAAAACATAAAATGATTAAATTAAATTAAAAACAATCAACGCTAAAACTACGCGAAAAAGACCATCTGCGCATGCGCAGTAGCGGTGACTGCTAAACTACGAACTCATTCAGATGTAAATAAATTGAATTAAGGTTATTTATCTCATGAAATGGATATTTTTTGGATAAATGGCACTTGTTTTCTGGATCATTTATTTCCTGGATTGTTTTTATGTTGACTGGTGTGTAGTATTTGTTTCCGCACATCGTTTTTTTTTTATATACAACATAACTAATTTTATCCAAGATGGCGGGAGCTCTGATTGCCGTCGGTTTCGTATGTGGAAGGAGAATGCACACAGTTATTTATTTACGGCATGATATGCAAGGTACATGTACCACTGTGAAAACCTCGTCTTCTCCCTCACGTGCAGTTGCCGTTAATATCCGATATAATCGACAAATAAGTAAAGCACTGTCAGTTACTATACTCTAAATTACAGTCAGTGTTAACTTTGATACAGGTTTTCTAATAAAGTTTTGATGTTCAACGTGAGTTTGTGTTTGACGGCTATTTACTGCTTGAATATGGTCTACCTCCAATTTAAAACAGCGCCCTGTAAGGCCCGTCGTGCCCTCTCAGGTACTTGAAGTCGATAACAGAACAGATTACTTGAATACTTAATATATACAGTAGAAATTGGTACTCATACAAGTGGAATAGATTTCTAGTTCTTCACAACCAGGATTCTAAATAAAAAAACTTGTAAAATAAAATAGACATGTAAAAGATATCTGTCAATAATAATAATAATATTTGGTGCCTTACGTGCTACCTCAAGGCGCCTTACAATAATATAACTAAAATCATTAAAAAATCACTACAATATTTAAATCTGAAACAATTGGAAACCATTTAAAATTAACACTACTAAAAACATTATATATATATATATATATATATATATATATATATATATATATATATATATATATATATATAAAAGAGATATAGACAGATTTAAAAATGTGAGTTTTAAGAAGGGATTTAAAACTGTCAAAGTCGTCTGCTTTTCTAATAAAATTTGGTAAGGCGTTCCATAATTTGGAGGTATCTTTAAGCTTGAAAATTATATAACATGCATGATTGTCATTCATAGATTTATATCTAACTCTCAGTATTTTTCATTCGTACTTTGAACATTAATCAAAGTGCAAATGTCAATAAAATGACATTTTCAACAGAGCATTTTTTGTTGGGCGCGTGGGGGGGGGGCATAGTAAACGTCGGGTGATTCGTTAAAGCCGAGGAGTGTCTCACTATCAAATATGTAAATCATATGTCATAAAAACACTACAATAATTTTTTTTTGTTACGATCTGCAACATTTGTTTATTTATGTAGCAGGGCGAAATTAGCGCAAGAGGTAAATAGTAACTCATTCCGTAATCCTTCNTATTGCGTTACTTTGTGTTTTAGGTAGAACAAACACACACACACACACACACCATATATAATTTATTGGTCACAATAAAGGGATTTATGTGTGATGAGGGTATTAATGTGATGTAAGATGCCCAGGGAAATTCCCAGTGACTAAGATAGGTTGATAGAAAGATAAGCTCCAGATGTTTCTTCCCTAATTACAGACAGGATGTCTCGGCTTTGTATTTCACGCTGTTAAGTTAATTACTACCAAGTGACACTGGTCAGATACCAGTATAGCAAAACCTGATTGGACAGTACAACCTAGTCTCATTATGATCAGCCAATCAGAATCATAAGGAGTTCAGCTTCACCAAAAACAAAGAACACTCTCTCTCACTTCCTTAGAAATTTTCAACCTAGCAGTACATGCTCAGGAGAGAGGAGTTTTTAGTGAATTTCATAAAGTTTCTCAAACCCAACCCTGTCCCTCCCTAATGTTCCCTGATTTATTAACACTACAAAACAATTATTAATTCTATGTATCATTATTATATGTATGGTATTTATGTTCAGAAATATTTGACATATAGGTAAGCCTCTATGGGTAAGCAGTTCTCCTTTTGTTTAAGTCAACATACAGGGCATAACCTTAGCATAGGGCACATATGGCAGTTATAAGGCCAAGAGAGACAACTCTATTAGTGGGCTGTCAGAGCATTGAGGAAACCTACGTCCCCTTCCTGAAGGGTAGGGGTTGCGCAGCTCGCTCTCAGCATCGGCAGAATTTTGGACATAAAATTCATCTAAAACATATTGCCATGTGTGGGCCCTTTTTCCCTCCATCTTTGCTGAAATGTAAATTATATCTTTAAGCTTGAAAATTATATAACATGCATGATTGTCATTCATAGATTCTCAGTATTTTTCATTCGTACTTTGAACATTAATCAAAGTGCAAATGTCAATAACATGGCATTTTCAACCTACATCTATTTGATTCTATTGTGTCGTGTATGATAACAAATTTTGACAGCAAACTAGCCTCGGCGACTCCTCTCAATTCATGCACTCATATATATATATATATATATCGTCCTTGTTTTATTTAGTATCCTTAGAAAATAATTAACGGACTTAAGTTACACTGATTGTTTTCTCAGTTTTTAATTTTCTCGAGATTCGTGAAAATATGTAATGAAATAAAATATGTAATGAAAGAAAGTGACAATTTACATGGTAATTGTTGTTTTTGACTTATAAGAGCATTATAACAATAATGTCAATTTTGTGAAGATATGATGTGTTGGTAGGAAGGACCTTTGAGTGGGGGCGGGAGCAAGCAGGAAAAAAGGAGCGACATGAGATGGGGGAGAAAGGGGGTTTTGGCAAAAAGAGCTATATATGATTAATGATTAACCAATGATTAAAAAAAAGGTCACCTGACCGCTGACGTGCTTGGAAAAGGAAGAGACTGAATTTCGGGCTTCTGCACAGATTTCGTCTTACAATAGATTTTTTTAAATATACCAGAGGTGCACCGAATATATACGATTGTACTTTATTAAGTTTAACTGTAAGAAAATATATATCCTAAGTTAATTACATTTCACCTTACATTCACTAGACTGGCCATAGCCTCGTGATCAAAACAATTTGAACTCCATGGCTTCTGTAATATCCCTGTGACCCTCAGTTGAAAACCCATAATCACTTTTAAGTATTCACGGTGATAATTATATGTTCTTCTTAATCTGAAAGAAATACTCTCAAGATTACCATTGTCATAAAAGAGAGTACAAAATTCACATTTTGGTCTGACAACCAAATTGCTCCACTGTAGACTTTTTTTCCAGTCACCACTCTGTCTGTCATTCAACTATACTGTTTCAAACTAACGTAACGCCAATACAATCATCCAGTACAATAAGCAAAAACAACAGAACAAATAATAATAATAATAAAGCCACAAAAATACAATAGTAAATTATTCTCGATCTGTATCAAACATTCATTTAATTCATTGAAAAATAAAGGAATATGAGTTAGTGAAGTTTCCTAATTTAACATTTTAGGAATTTTCTTTACTAACAACCTCAATGTTAATAATTCCATTGGAGCATATGGTAAATCGGAGCATATAGAAAAGCAAACGCTTTCAAAGTGACTGACCAGTCACTTTAAGCGAAAATCAACCCTTATAAATTATGTTATAGGCCAAAAACAAGTGATAATGATTGGTGAGTACGAGAAAATTGTTCATTTACCCGGGAAAATATATTCGGCGGGTAAATCCTGTGGGGTGTACCCTTAACTTTCTGTAGTATTAGGAACAATGTAGTTGTTTCTCTTAATTTTCTAAACATAGCTTTGCATTATCCAATGTGATGGTTTTCTGAAGTGACAGCATTTGATTTTACCAGGGCATTGGCACCGGAGAATTAAAATACCTGTAAAATTGTGCCTTTGACCAAGTGCCTTTGACCAAATGGGTTTTTTATTTTGCACTGCTCTCTGATTTACCTAGGGTAACACACAGGGCAATTCTATTCCACAACAGAGCTAATTAAAATTTGATGCACCTGCACATGACCTGATGAGATCAGTTTGACACGTTTAAGTTGGCGTACATAAAACACTTGTGTGCCTGAATTTTATAGATGTATTCAACGCGTTCAGAACATTTAAGGTTGTTAGTAATGAAAACAGGACGGTTAGTAATGAAAACACCACATAAGTTACGCTTCAGAAAACTATTTGAAGGGTTAAATTATTTAATGGCATATGTAAGGTTTCATAATAAGCTGTGGATGGCATTGGCAAAAAATAAGCAATTTGGGAATTTTCTAACCCATGGAATGTTGTATAACACCCAACACTTTCTTTTTTCTTTAAAGAGCTTTTAGGGGCTTTTGCTTATCTTAATCTCATTGCATACATCTTTTCTTCTTCAATTTTTAGTTACACATATCTGTATAACTTCCGTCTTTTGGTGGATATTTCTGTAAATAAACTTATTAGTATTTATCATAGCTATAATATTAACACAAAAATGATAATAAAAAATACTGACAATAAGCATTAAAAATAGCACAAAATACTCTCATTAATTCAAAAACTCATACGTTGTAAACAACCTTTACATATGTTCTTCGTTAAGTTATTAAAAACCTACATTTTAACTCATTTTCACTTTAACGACAGGCCTTAATAGTCAGAAAGGTTTCATTTATGCTAGATCCTGAAATTTGATTTACCAAAACAAATTTCTGGATCTAGCATAAATGAAACCTTTCTGACTATCAAAATTAAGATCCAATGAAACTATTTTCACATTTGAACGACGGGTCTATTTGAAAGATTTGGATTACACTGGTATCAGAAATGCACACCCCCTATAATTTGCATGCCCACAAGCATTTTTATCGGCAACCATAGATCATCATTTCAGAGAAACAAATAGACATTTACAACGTAAACTTTACTGCATTTCACATCTATAAAGCAAGTGAGACAAATGCAAAAAACATCAGTGGAGACATCAACAGTCCGCATACACCCAGAGACAAAAGATGCCCACTGCTGGATGGTGTACGGTCGGTTACTCCAGGGAACAACAATCCTGTCGGTGTCTTTCGATTAGACTTGCGGTCAGTGTGCACTGGGCAAGGTGAGATCTTCACGCGATCACGTACCTCTATCAGAAAATCCACACCTCTGTAACAGTATGTCGGTATTCTCTCAGCAAACTTATCTTGCAATGCTGACAAAAAAGGCAATCCATCTCTGTACGTTTTTACTGTTGCTTGTAACAACAATCCAAAGTCTCCTACAACAGCAACGTGGTCTCTCGTTTCAGGCTGATCAAGGTTCGAGCTGTTCACTGCGCGACATCTGTGATGTACCTTTCTTCTTACCTTCCAGACGTCCCCAAATTCATTGTCCATGTGTATCTTTCCAAATGAGAGACGTTTGCCAAAATCTTCGCAGGCGCTAATGGTCTCATTCATGTAAACTTTTACGTATTTGGGAGTCTTAAAAAGCAAGGTGAGTGTGTATGCCGCCTTGTATATGTGTGTGAAAAGTGACGGGCACGGGACCGACTCTTCCTCTCCTGGGCAGCGTTCCTGGATTAAAAAAGAAAACCAATCACATCTTCTAACACCATGATTAGACAATGAATGTATAAACTCTTTTTGCATTTATTAATCAGCTAAGAAATTAAAGATTTCCTTAATTTTTTTCACCATGCGTTTGCATAGTTTTTTCTCACTTTCAGAAAGGTGCTACTTTCTATCAGTCAAACATACTGGTTGATTTTAACGACGTTGATGCAACACGAGAAAAGACATCTTACTGTACTCTTTTTGAGAGCCTGAGAAATTTCCCCTGTGTCATAACTCGAATGTATGTTTCAAAATCTTCACACACACACACAAACATACACACACACACACACACACACACACACACACACACACGAGTCTCGCGCCGGTCATATAATGAGAATTTTTTTTTTCATCTGTGTTTTTTTTTTTCAAAAATACATACGGCCTTAATTTCGAATGAATCCATGAAAAAATATTTATGCTGGTTTTGTATGATCTAAATCGCCTACGCTGTTTGACAAAAACACCGTGAAATTTGGTTGCCATGCAAAAGCAAAATAAATTGTTTTCCGATTTACGTATATTTGCTGTTTGTTAAACAATTTCACAAATTTGTCTAGGCTAATCAAGTAGTCTGTATTAAGAATAGCCAATCCTTACCATAATAGTATGGACCTTATTTGCCGTACAGGAATCTGGTAGTGCGGGTGCAAATATATCCACTAAGGCGCGAAATCCAAAGGGGCCGAAGTTCCTCATCTCTTCCCCTGAAACATCACACATAAAAGCCAATGTCAAATTTCGGGTAATCGTTCTTATCAAACGAAAACTAAGGTATACGTATGTTAAATGTACCCTAGGGCGTTCTTCAACAAAATTCTGCCTGGGGCGCTTCCATATTTGGAAGTCACATTTGTCGTACGTCACAACTGTGTCCGCTTGAGCTCCATATTTGGAAGTCATAAGTCTCGTACGTCACATGATTTACCGCCTGGAGCTGCCTTTCCCGCCTTGGGACGACACAAGAAGCAAAGTGGCTGACGCGGAGTTAGATATTTTGAATTAAGAATATCTTGCAGTCGAAGGTCAGTGCCACAATACAAGCAACATTCTGCTTTAAAAACTGATTTTGGTGTAGCCATTGCGCAGCCCTTATAGTGGTATCGGGCGTACATTGAAGCTTAATATAGCTGTCAAACTTGGCACACGGCAAGCACGTGTATTGTGTGCCGGAGCAAATGTTTTTTATAAGCAAAAAATACAAACAAACATCTGGTATATCTTTTTCTTTTAAAATATATCATTTACTTTAAATTTACATATTTTACACAGGAAATAAAATTAAATAAAGCAAAATTAAATCTGTTTTACATTTCATTTTGGTGTAATGACATTCAATTGCAGATTCACTGCGCAGCGGTTGTATTTGATTGACGGAAGTCGAACATGGTCGCTGTTCCTCAGAGTCAGGTAATTAAATGCCATTACGATCTGAGTTCTTTTCATTTCACTGTGCACAGTGAGGGCTTTTATATGATCTTATCTTACATAATATTATTACTTTGTTATCATTATTCTCATTATTATTATTGAACAGGCTCTTGGCGTAACCAAGCCATGGCGCTCCCCAAACCTATCACTGATTTTTGAAATTGGAAGTGGCCATTTTTGTCAAAATTAGAAAAGCTGAGAAAAATAAGCGGTTATGCATGCGTACAGGTAAATATATGCCATGGGGTTGACTCGTTGCAAAAAAGGAAGCCTCCAAACAGGCAAAGATATCGATCGCAATTTGCATGCGCACAGCATGAGAACCCTTGGGTGTGGGAGTGAGGGGAGGGGGGTTCGACGGATTCAGAGAACCGCCCATAGGACCAATTCAAATATGCTATAACGACAATCATTCAATATCTTAAAAATGGGAAACCCGCTGGAATATGAAGATTTAATTACCTTTATCATGTGTGATCTGCTCTGGGCACTGAGCAATTACTGGCTTCTTCCGAAAACGGCAAATCCAACAAAAGTGATTTCTGTAGAAAAATCTCCACACAAGTCCATTATCAAACTGTATCATTTCCGTGATAGGCAAACTTGGACCCCTTCTGCAAAGGTCCCGATAAGGGTTTCCTTCCTGACAATTTCGCCCGCTGTGAAACCATGTATACCCTCTAACGTGAGTGCCATCTTTGATACACGGTCTGCCTACGATCCCTGTCGGTTCTTGAAAGAACAGCTGGCAACCGCGAGTAGCATGGACAAGATGGAAAATGTCAGATGTGTTTCTGCTGTTTGCAAAAGTGTCACTAGATATCCAGGTGCAAATAACAAACGTTGGCCATGCACTGTATGACGTCACACCATGGCAAATAGCACAGAATGAGTTCTTAAAGGTAAGTCCGGAAACGGAGTCTGAAACCGGTAGAACAGCCATTCCGTCCTCGTCTGTGCCATTCGGTCTTTCACAGGCCGTGCGAATTCCCACGTCTGACCAGTCATTTGGACATGCCGAAACCATCCAGAAAAGTTTCCGTTTTCCTCCTCTAGATGTAGGACTAGCCGTGTCCTTTGTCATCTGCGATGTACAGGTGACGTCATCAGGGCCTATGATTATTGCATTTGTTGACGATGATGAAGATTTGGAATTGGAGTCATCTGTGTGGTTGCAGGTAATGTTTGCGGCGGAGCAACAGTCACCAAAGATGTTGCAATACTCATCACAGTAGCATGCTATATTAACAACAGAGTCTAGAGTGTTCCCATTGTACAGACAAAACTTTTCACCTGCAGTCACTTGACTCCAATAATTCGGTGCCGTGGCAGTCACATTTTCGAGAGGAACGGTGCTAGTTGCAGGTCTTTGGTTGGAGGCTGTGAAAATATTCCCCGAATTGTCTATACGTGTCAAAGTAGCTCTGGTAGTTGCCGGTGGTGCTGGATCACTGCACGAATTGTCGCAACACCTACCGCCTTCTCGCTGGCTGAACACAGAGGCCAGGAAAAGCGTGTGCAAGACTATTGCTCTTGTGGCCCCATGTATCATTGTGTACTTGCGTATATCGCTGGCTTTCCCTAGGAAAAGAAAATATATTACAATATTAAATAGAAATACAGATAGAGACGCATACGCATAGAGATTATTTGTATGAAGATGACCGGGAAGTACCATTCAACGTTATTTCACTCAATCCTTTCCACAGCTGGACTTATTCACTCTTTTGTTACCTGAAATTGTGAGCAAGTTTATAAGAATGTATTTTAATAAAGTAATAGCAATCGCTAGTTTACTAAAAACACTTAACAACTATCACTTTTACTTTAATATAATTTTGATGAAGTTCGTTACTAGAAATAGGCCTACCCTGTATATTTTGTTGTCTTGTAAGTCTAACCTTTCCCGGAAGTAATGAGCAGTAGAACATAAGGGACATGGTGGTTAATTCAGTATAATAGTTTGTTTAATCTTTTTAATTCATGTCGGTATTCGGGTGCGGCCATCTTAACTCCAATTTGAAAGAGGCTGCCAGATATAGCTCAAGCAGCAGAAGACGCTTGAAACCCAATAATGTGTAAATTTCATGAAAATATATATACGTTAATGGTACGTGCTGGCGACGTTTCTGGGATTTTAATTTTAAAATGATAATAACTGAGAAATATACATTTTCAAATAGACAAATGCACTGGTTATCTATAGGGCCGTATACCGTCATAAGATTATGTATGTGTGCATTTATTCCATCTAACGTAAGAAGATTAGATACAATTATAACGTCAGAAAATACAATAGAGGGAGTGTGATAATGATAGGGTCGCTAAACGATTTTGACGGAATATAGTGACTAGCCTAATCCTCTTGTCGCCTGGGAAGGCACGCCCCCTTAGAGTACTAATGTAAACAAAAGGTCTTCCATACAGAACTATCCTTTTGTTCAACAGCTTCGCGCGTGCAGCGGATTATGTATATAGTGACACTATACAGCTAACTGCAGTTAAATCTGTGAAAGCTGTTATTTGGTTTATTCTGCTGTGTCGGATGTTGTGGGCCAGCCCAATGGTTCATTCACTCTTTCTTTTCTAAAGATTGGTGATGCATATTTTGAGTGCTTAATTATTTACCCTCCTTCTTACAAGAGAAAGGGAAAAGGGAGAGAAACAGAGACAGTGTCAAATAAAAAGGGTAAAGAGTAATATAATACATTAATTAAAGGGACTCGCGGTGGAAGAAACGATAAACTGTTTTGCATCAAGGTTTGCAATTATAATCCCACATGGCCCATTGCATATACGGCCGTACTTTAAATACATTACTCATAGTTCTATTAAATTACATTATTTTGCTGAATAGACATACATTTTAAAGTTGATCTTTCAGGAAATCGTTTTGTTTGAAATAACACAAACGACAGCGGTAAAATCACATATAAATTTATTTTGCAATAAATAACTTTATATTCAAGGTCCATCTACACTTATTGTGAGCTATTACAGAATGTATCGTTAAGTTAATATTTTAAATGTATGTCTTTCACTATTTGTTTTTCATGGTTAAAGAATAAAAAAGTATATGATAGGGAGTTATTGACCACAAGTTTAATATTCTTAAGAAGCAACAAGAGTAGCAGCTGTTTTAAAAGAGGGCACTTGACAGACAAAACAGTTTGGTTTGATGAGTTCATTACACGGTGTAATTCAATGTTTCTACCACGAACTTATCACCCAAAAGACAATAGAACAAAAACAAATAATGTGTGATCAGTACGGAAAATTGAATATAATTTCTTGTGAGTTTGTATGAAAAAATAAGTCGTTGACTAAACGGTGATCTTAGTGTTGATCTTCACGAAGCTTGCGCTTTTGCTCTTTATAAAATCGCAGCCCTCTGTTAGCTTGGTTCATCGCAGCAATGTAGTTTTTCCAGCATTCTGCAGGTCTAGTTGCGTACAATGCCTTCATCTAATGCCTTATCATAAATTAACTTTGTGACATGAAGTAATTAATAAAATACGCCTGTTGAAGAGGGCATTTTCGTAACTTATACAGGTGCACTGTCAGGCAGGTAAGTTGTTTAGAAAAACATCGTCGCCGTTCGTCTCCCCTACCTTCTGGAAGCTTATCCTCCGCTTGGATCACCGGCATTTTTTGTTAACTGACAAATTAGGGCAGATGTCAATTAACGTTTTAGCTATTAATTCTAAATTCACTAATATTTCGGACTAAACTCCATGTCAGATTCATAGCCTTGACGCAATGCCACCAGAGTAACAGTTTAAATTTCTAAACATTCTATTTCGTTTTTAGCCTGATGTTTTTTATTATCAGTTGAAAACTTTTCCATGTTCAACTACGTAAACGTGTACTACATGTATTACATGGGACTCTAAAGCACAGGGCATTGTGAAAGTTAATTGGCTACAGAGACTTGTTATCCTTCATGCAGTTTTATAGCTTGGATGAACTAGCTTTACTTAGCTTTACTTAATTTACGACAATTTAAACAAAATCAGTCTGCAAGGCTTGCTTTGACTTGGTGTTAACCTGACACTGGTTTTAAAAGAACAAATATAAATATGTTGGATGGATTAAAACACCGACATCGTTCTATTTTAACTTAACGTGGTCATTTACACAGTAACACAGATAATATTTATAAGTTGCGTGTCGTTCAGCACGCATTATAGGCGAGTAGCCAAACAGTGACGATGATCAATCCAAGTAAAATCTAGGCAAGTATTGTTTACAAAATAGATCATGATGAATAAACCTACGCTTTAATAAATAATCACCACACGGTTCTGTTTTTGTCACTTGAAAGCTTTCGTTTAAAGACGCTCAATGATATCAAAAATGATTCGACGCTTTAAAAAATGGACAGGTTCAAGGGGCATTTTTTGTTTCAGCTAGGGGGATTTTACGTAAAGGATTCAGTGTAGGTGTTTCTTCGGATGATAGCAGCATCACACCCTAGGTCTAAGCGAGTTGACTAGAAGCTTTTTGTCCAAGCATCTTATTCCTACTACTTAAACTAATAACCCTAAACCACAAAGGTTTATGCGGTAAAAACTATTTAAACTAAATGAGGTGCATTGACAGAGGCATAAGTACAATCCAACGCCGACGTGCAACAGGGGAAAGTCTGACAGTGTATTACATAATATATGAAAGTACGGTCAATATTAACAGTGTAAGACATCAGTTAAAGAGGAGGGGGTCTTACTGTCTATTGTTAAACGCGACTGTTATTATCTCTCGAACAAGCTTAAACCATGCCTATACAATTACTGTGTCTCCGGCTGTCGTGCAGAAAAGGCATGTCGAATATATTTTGCTACAGTTACAAACAGAGTAAACTAGCGACTTGTTCTAGATCGCTCTAGTAAGAAAGCATAAGTGCGGCACCCGAGCACAAACAATCAATTATAACATTCATATCTTAGCGTTTACATATGACACGCAAAGAGCTAAGAATTCGCCTTGACAAAGTGCAACAAGGGGGATGTCTGACAGTGTGGTCACACTACATGTTTATGAAAGTACGATGAATTAGCAGTCTTACACCCCATTCTCATAGATTAGATCGACCTACATTGGATCGACCTAACTCCCTGGGGGTTCACGCTAAATAGCTGTCAGCCGGGCGGACACGAAAGTTAATTACCCCTTAAAGCTTGTAGTAGGCGGGGACGGACACTTAAGGGGGATTATCTGACAGTAATCTAGTGAGACTCCCCGCGGTGATAGATCGATCTAAAAGTTGTGAGAACAGAGCCTTAGACATCGCTCAAAGAGGAGGGGGCTTACTATAGCCCGCAATCTATTGTTAAACGCGATCATTATCTTTTCTCAAACAACCATAAACCAAACCTAAACAATAAGATTGTTAAATCAGATAAGTGATGTAAAATCATATTGCAAATTTACGTTGAAGACGGAGACTGTTTCATTCGCAATGTTATGAAACAAGACTGGTCCAAGTTAACTGCCCATATTGAATAAATCTTAGACTGTTAAACCTAAAGCCCTGCTTTACGTACTTTGGTAATAGTTATTTAGTAAGCTAGGTTTATTCACATAAATCACAAAGCATAAAGGCCTTATGCTGCAAACAACCCATTTTGAACGCAATCGTCATCGCTCCCGGACAACCTGAAATCATGCCTAAACAATAGTAGGAGATGCACGTCGAGTAAAAGATTCAACACCTGGGTGCCCAGCACTATTATGTAAAGGAAAAATGACTTGACGTTTCACGCACAATCATCATCGAAAGCCTAATATCATTATGCTCCATGTGCAGTCGATTTTTATCAAAATAAAAAGTGTGTTTCATACAAGCAAAATCTAACTTTCCTTTATAACTTTTACTGAACAGCGAAGAGTTACATACACCCGGTTATAAAATTACAAATGTAATTATGCGGCTAATTTCTCTAATGTAGAATGAAACATTTTGTTGACTTTTAAATGATAGGACAGTCACTATCATCTTAAAAGTAGTTTATGTGCACGTTCCCCTAACGCGCGTGCAAAAAATTCCCTTCAAATAACCAGATACATATCTGTCTATACTGGTAACTAGTGAAAATCTATCTGTGGCCCTGATAATAGGTAAACACTCACCGCGTTAGCTGCGACAATGATTATTTCTTCACAGCGATTTATTCATTTAATTATAAAATCATTATTTATTCAGTTTATTTATTCATTTAATTATTTGAAATAACTTACATGTATCTTTTTATTTAATGATTTATACCATCTAATTTTTATCTATTTTTTATTTGATTCCTAATGTCATCTAATTATTTACTTAATTCTTTAAATAATTTATTTATTTATTTATTTATTTATTTATTCATTTATTTATTTATTTATTTATTAAGACTTTCTATTATTTATCCTTTTACGGATTCGCTCTATTATTTAAAAAAAAATGTGACTTAATGTAGTAATTGAGGCAACACGTCAGCTTGTTATGTGAATGTTTTAATAATGTTTCTTTCTTTGTTATTTCTAAACAGTAATCTATTTTTACACAGGTCGCGATGATGGAAATTTATGTACGGAGCATCTTTAAACTTTTTGGGTGATTTGTTGATCATGCTGATGTACGATGCTGATGCATGTTTATCAAATTCCATTTTTGACCACGGAACACTTCATATGGAATTAAATAACTGATGCTAAATTAAACAAGCAGTTTTCTTGCAACACTTAAAACATGATCAGCTGCGCGTCCCAAGCTAGTGAACAAAAGGATAGTTGGCCACGGGAGTGGCACGCGTTAGCATAGATTCTAGCCTCTTAAAGCTATAATCCTATCGCCGCAACAAACAATGGGTACCTTCTGGCTGATGTATCCTGCTGTTAATTACACCTAGTTACAGATGTCTACGCTGAACCACAGAAACAGGCGTCATGGGGTTCACTCGCCTAAGGTATTGTGTGCTATTACGCCTAAACTTTTGTGTTTTGGCGTTCGAATTTTGAAGGGATTAGACGGCTCTCCATTGTTTGTCCGCCCCCTTCTATTCACAGGATAGGGATTAAAACATGTATGTTGGCCCTATTTGTAAGATTATACATTCTGGTGGGTAAAAAGCCTGTAACCTTGGTCATTTTGAGGAAACCCATGGTAGCCGCCATTTTCCACTACATTTGTGCCACATACATAAATTATAAAATAAGTAGTGATTATATTTCAATATTGATAGAAACAACTCTGGTTGGTGATGCTGCTCCCTTTCCTGCCAAGGGCGAATGATAACGATAATACCATATACTACTGGGTAAACCCAATGACAGGGGCGGATCTAGGATTATTTGAAGGGGGGGTTGCGTATGCGAAGCCGATCTTCACCGCCTACGGTTTAGAACTATGATTCAGCTAGTCTAAAATTCTAATTCCAAGAGGGGACTGTTTGTGTAATCGTAGGGAGGGGCCCTAAATCCGCCACTGCAATGAGCATCAATCCCATGACCGGGATGTTGGACCCATTACTGTAGAACGATACGGTCATAAATTTTGTTGTCTAACAGCTTCTTCGTATGGCATGGATAAGGTCAGTGTGAATACAGAGTTCGGAGGTCAATGCTTTTGGAACATACATTACCATTTAGGGCGGCTCTTTCCGTAATGTAAAAGACATGGTATAAATTGAAATTTGAATTTAAATTGAGACAGTCGTGTATTTTTGTTCTGTACACATATATGTATGTTTTAACAATTGAATACAACTTTGAATTCATTCAATTTTATTTTTTTGACACTTCAACAAGTTAAATGCACCTCTGTATTGGGTTTGGGTGTTTTAAGTTTAAACTACACTGCACCATTTAAATCATTTATGTCGACAAAAATACGTTTTTAAGTCTAAACTACATAATTCGACTCTGAAATAGGTTAATGTATCCCGTATATCGGTATGTTTTTTTCTATTTGAAAAATATTTTTCATGTCCATATGTATGGCCTGCAGTCTTGGTTTTAGAATTATAAATATTTACAGTTCTAGAAAGGCATAGATAAAATTCCAGAACTCTTACCTGTGGTTGAGCCAGAGCTCTTTTATGTCTTGAAGACGGATCACCGGTCACTCAACTGCAAATTCTAATTTGGACCATCTCTTCCCTTGAAGCCTTTTCTTCCACTGATTCGAAGTCGAGAGCATCCTGCATTTATATCCTATGATGATAAAATAGCCCGACCTTTGCAATGTATGTCCAATGAAGGAAGATTTCGCATACGTGTTACACCTTAGGGATTGGTTTTTTCGTGATTTGGATTTATTTCCTTTGACATACCATCATGTTTATCAGTAATTTGTTTTTCAGCATTATATAGTGATAATTAGATCACGTAGGGCTTATTTAACAGGTGGGGTCATTTTCACCTCATTAAATTTGAAATGTGTTGTTATGTGAGGGGGCGCATGTTTGTTCATCAAAATCTGCCATGAGCGGATATTGATTGAGATAAAACGTCTTCTCAAATCAGTCTTATTCTGTAAACTACGTTTTTGGACTATGATGTTTGAGTGCCAATTAAAATTTTGTGTGCCAAAGAAATCTTAAATCTGAAATCTGAAATCTTAATAAAACTACATTCAGGGCCGTAGCCTCCGGGGGGGCAGGGGGGGCAGCTGCCCCCCTGGGATTTAGAATTTTCCACACAGGTAGGGGGACACCCCCTCCCCCCTCGGGGGCTTCGCCCCCTCGTGTCCGGTTACTGCCCCCCCTGGCATTTTGCTCAAGCTACGGCCCTGACATTTACATAAAACTACGTATAAGGGATCATTCCCCTTTTATTTTAATCATACTTGGATGGGGTTTTTTAACAAGACTGATTTAATGTGTGGAACATCCATCTAAAATATAATTAGAAAAACGACAGAAGTGGGAGAAATATTTGTGCCAAGACGTCTCAGGTTCTGCTGGATGTGAATTATGAGGAAAAATTAGAATTACCCTAACCTCAAGCAACCAAATAGTGAATATCATCAAATTATTAAAAAGGGATGGATGGAAAGTTTTGGTTCTGCAGTAAAGAAGCCAGGGAAGCAATTACTATGAACTGAGACCAGCAAAGAGGTTACCAAGGAAATTTCTTATGTCTGGATGTCCAATAATATATTTCCTCTCTTTGAAAACATTTCCGACAGAATAACTGATTATTAAGGCTACATACATGTATAAATAGCATTGCATTTAAAGATTAAAATCATAAACACGCTTTGTCAAGTTTTTGTTTGAACTATTTGACTTACGTGTACCATCACTTCTAGTCATTGCATTTCACAGGCAGCTAATGCTTCATTAGTTCCCCAAATATATTATAATCCAACATTCTTCTGTTGTTCTTCTCAAAGGTAAGAAAAATACTTTATTTGGAGATTATCTCGGCAAATTATTTGCTGGCTTCGGCATGTGACGGATATTTCTTCCTGCTTCCTACAGTGTACATGTAAACCAAAAGTGTATCATACAGTACATCCTATCGTAAAATATTCATTTTGGTAAGGATAATTGATTTTTAATTATAATTCCCATCCAACAGATGTCGGGAGATCTTATGGCTGCTCATTTTTTGATCAAGATGACTGAGGTGGTTCATTGTCCCCATTATCGGCATTTTTGCTCTCCATTTTAGTGAACAATTTCTCTGTAAAATGTACAATCTCAGTATTAACCTCAGGAATGGATCCTACAACGCATGTCTTTTAATAAAAAGAAAAAAAGAACAGCAACTTTTTTTGTTTATATTCAAAATTTGTGAGATAGTCACGTTCCTTATCTAGTAGGCCTTTCCCATGTAGCGCTAAAAGATTGTTTAATTTGCGCATAGTGGTTTCGGGGTATATATATATNAATATTAAGGCTACATACATGTATAAATAGCATTGCATTTAAAGATTAAAATCATAAACACGCTTTGTCAAGTTTTGTTTGAACTATTTGACTTACGTGTACCATCACTTCTAGTCATTGCATTTCACAGGCAGCTAATGCTTCATTAGTTCCCCAAATATATTATAATCCAACATTCTTCTGTTGTTCTTCTCAAAGGTAAGAAAAATACTTTATTTGGAGATAATCTCGGCAAATTATTTGCTGGCTTCGGCATGTGACGGATATTTCTTCCTGCTTCCTACATGTAAACCAAAAGTGTATCATACAGTACATCATATTGTAAAATATTCATTTTGGTAAGGATAATTGATTCTTAACTATAATTCCCATCCAACAGATGTCGGGAGATCTTATGGCTGCTCATTTTTGTTGATCAAGATGACTGAGGTGGTTCATTGTCCCCATTATCGGCATTTTTGCTCTCCATTTTAGTGACCAATTTCTCTGTAAAATGTACAATCTCAGTATTAACCTCAGGAATGGATTCTACAACGCATGTCTTATATATATATATATATATATATATATATATATATATATATATATATATATAATAAAAAGAAAACAAGAACAGCAACTTTTTTTGCCCCGACCGGTTTCTTTCTTTCTTCAGGGGGTTTTGTTTATATTCAAAATTTGTGAGATAGTCACGTTCCTTATCTAGTAGGCCTTTCCCATGTAGCGCTAAAAGATTGTTTAACTTGCGCATAGTGGTTTCGGGGTGATATGTCGTAATTTTTTCATAGTATGATTCGTCATCTAAGATATTCAGAAATAATTTTTCATAAGTGTCGGTATCCATAATCACTACAGCACTGCCTTTGTCTGCTTCTTTGATAATTATGTCATTGTCAATTCTGAGTATATTTAGAGTTTTTCATTGTTCTTTATTGAAATTTCCTTTTCCAGGTTGAGTTTTAATCTGATCCATTGGAAATTTTGATATATGATTTATATATAAGTCTAATGCTGCATTCCTTCCTCTGTTTGGTGTAAAAGAACTTTTATTACGGACAATCGATTCATCAGTATTTTCTTTGTCTTTATAAAACTCCGCTAAGCGTAGCCGTCTGCAAAAATTTGAAATATCCTTTTTAAGTTCTTCATGATTGGGGTTTTTGGGTGTGGGTGTGAATTTTAAGCCTTTCTCTAGTATACTTATTTCAGTTTGTGACAATTTTTTCTTTGATAGGTTTATCACTTTCGGATCTAGTATTGTTGAGTCGGGCGTCTTTTCCTGGCTGGTTTCCCTTGACCATTCCCTAAAAAATGGCCTTTTTGTCGGTTTGGTCTCACTGTTGATTGGATTTGTCGGTTTCCTTTGTTCGTACTGCAGTGATATGGTATAAAGTTAGTTGGATTATATTGTTGTCTCCCATGCTCGCTGTTTTGTCCAGCACGATAAAAAGGTCTTCTAGATGCATCTGGATAAGTTTGATTCTGTATCGCTACTTTTTGATATTTACTTTGTCGGTGAGTGTTTTGATGTTTGCAAGCTGTTGAGTCCCTTGTTTTAAAGAAGGTTTTTTTTTTTTTTTCTTTGAACATCTCTTGAAATTTCATTTGGTAGTTCTCTAACCATCCTTCTGTTTTAAGCCATCGGTTTATAGATTTTTGCCCTTCTGCAAGGCATTCCTCTTGCCATAGTTTATTGAGTGTGTCCAGGGTGTCATCCTTCGATTTTTCTTGCAGAAATTGTCTCATTTCTCGATCAGCAGCTTTATATAAGTCTTCATTTTGTTTACCACGTAGATTCAAAAGTTCAATTTCTGTTTTGAAATTTTCTTGAACCCGTCTTTCTCGAATTTTTCTTTGTTTCTCAGGTTCACCTTTGATTTCAGATAGCTGTAGTTTTCTTGGGACCACCATTGGTGTTAGTTCAAACCACTTCTTGTACATCTTGGCTTTCTCTGCATTTTTCAGCATGTTCCAGAAATGTATACGTCTATATCTCAATTTTTCATTCCATGTACGTGTTTGTTTGACATTGTCTGTTTCTTGTAATATCACATTAGTTGTGGGACGTTCTATAGTAAGTTTACTTATATCAAACAAAACACTCGATGTTTCCCGTAACTACATATATTTAGCCATCAAACTTGTCCTACTGCTTAACACATCCAGGCTAAAAGGGTGTACCATGCTTGGGTGCAAAACATGCTTAGGAGCTAAATGCGTTGAAAATTTCAGACAAAGCAGGCACTTGGATGTTTTTACAGTGTACGTTATAATTTGTGTACGTTGTAATTTCCCGCTGGGTGGTGTTGATATAACATTGGTTTCTGACGTTGATACAACGTTGTTATCTGAGGTTGACACAACTTTCAAATTCAATGTTTATCCAATGTCTTCTCAACGTTATGGTTCGACGTTGTTTCAACGTTAAAACAAGATAATTTGCCCGCTGGGTTTGTGAAACTCTAGGTAGGCCATTTTGGTTGCCATTTAGAAAATTGTCATTTTACCGTCAGATAAATAAATGATTGTCACATTTGTATTCAGCATCAAGTTTCGCCTTAGATAGCACATGTTATGGAAAATTTGTGAGATTTACCCTACCCTACCCTAATCAAACAGTCACACTAGCCAACCATTGCAATGCATGTCAAATCAATGACGCTTTGGCATACGTGCTACACCTTAGAGCTTGTTTTTTTTTCGTGATGTGGCTTTATTTCTTTTCAAATGTCTTTGTGTTTATCAGTAATTAGATTTTTATCATTTTTTAGTGATAGTAGGATCACGAAGGAGCCTATATAACAGGTAATTTAGATTTAGTTAAATTCGAAATATGTGTTCATGTGTGTGCGCGCACGTGTTTGCTCAAAATCTGCCATGAAACATCATAGATAAAACATGTCCTCTGAAACAGTATTATTTCTACAAGGTGCGTTTTTGGACCATGGTGTTTGAAAGGAGTACCAATAATTTTTTTTGCGTACCAAAGATGAAACCCGAAATTAAACTACAATAGATTATTCACCTCTTACGTCAATCTTAGTTTGACAATTACTTATACATGGCTCGAAGGAATCGAATGTATGCAAAAATATCAATTTAAGAGATAGTTAGAGAAACGACAAGCGTCGGAGAAATATTTGTGGCCCCTCTCCTCCACCACTTCGTGCGCTCAAGACTGCCGAAGTTTCAAAGTTAATCCCCCCATTTCAGAATACAGCTATTCAAATACGTGCATGTGGACTTCCTTGACAAGGCCATAATTGAAATCAAACAACTCTTATTATTATCCCAAAAGTAACACAATTTGGAATTTGCTTCCTATTATTTAAAATTTCATTTTATTCCCTTACACTGCAGTCACCTTTTTCTCAAAATACCTTTATTAGCTTTTGAGGCAACATCTGATCTACATGTTTATACATGTAGTTCTATCTACCGATAGATATGTGTGGCTAAAAACGCGCTTGATTTTATACAAGTGTACATAACATTTTTGGGGAAAGTTTCATTTCAACTTTTAATACAAATGTGCTTATTTTAGTTTGAATATGCTTCGGGCACCAGATTGGTGATGTCTGCACTACCCGCTATCAGTTGATATGGTTTTAGTCATATCAAACATTTACAGTAAAGCTGAGCTTGACGTGTTTTACCAGTTTGATCTCGACTAGCACGAAACTATACAAGGGATCATTCATATCTTATTTCAACCATACGTGTAGTTATTCGGTATTTTAAACATGACTCGAAGGAGTCAAATTTAATGAGTGGAAATAGCCATTCTTTGTTTCCTATTGAGCTGAAGTAAGTTATCTACATGCATATACCTATCTACTTGTGTGGGTTATAACGGGCCTGATTTTATAGGATTGCCCATATCATTTTCAAGGACGGTTCATTTCAATATTAAAACAAAAATCAATTTCTCGGATATGAATATGTTTTAAGCATTTAAATGGAATTGTCCAAAATACCTTCTATCATTTGATAAGTTTTTCATCAAATGTCAAATGTCAGCTTAAAATTCGAAGTAAAAGAAGTAGGCAGAAAAATTTCAAGCATATAAGGGAACTTTGCTGAACATATTACTATTAAATCGCAAAAGCTTTCAATAGTGAGTGATGTTATAAGTTATTTTCCACAAAAAAATCATCTCTTTGTCAACTCGTTTCCCCTACTCTCCAATGCTTCAAAGTCGAGTACACTTTTATTAAGACCCAAAGATCTATAATGATAAATCAGTCACACTGACCAACCATTGTAATGCATATCTAATCAAGGAGGCTTTAACATTTGTGTTACACCTTAGGAATTAATATTGTGGCTTTATTTCCTTTCAGTTGCCATTGTCTTTACCAGTAATTTTTTCATCATTATATATTTTAATTAAACCTATATAGGAAGTGGGGGTTGATTTTGACCTCATTAAATTCTAAATGTGTTTGTGTGTGTGCGCGTTAAAAATTTGTTAAAAGTTTGTTAAAAATCTGTCATGAGTCAACATTGATTTAGAGAATCAGTATTATTTCTATAGGCTGCGTTTCTGGATAATGGTGTTTAAGACAAGTACCAATGGAAGTTATGCGTGCCAGAGACGAAATCTTGAATTAAACTGTATGGGATTATTCTCCACATGTTCCAATCATAGTTGCACCTTTTTTTAACCAACCAGACTCGAAGGAATCAAAATCAATTTTAAGTCTGTGAAACTCACTCTTCCTCTCAAAACTGAGAAAGTTGCAAAAAATAGTGGGGGTACATCTATATTCACTCTTACCCCTATCACCCTTTACCCCTGGCGTCTACTTCAATGTCCACCCTATTTTAACACCCCCAGTACCTAAAAGAGTCATCTGAATAGCTTACCTCGCGGCAACAACTCACTATCCTTTGTAGTAGCAACTCAACTGAATATCTTATTATAAATATGTTTGGTTTTTTTACGAGTGTCCATATTTTTTCAAGAACGTTTCATTTTCTCAGACAAAGTTGTATGTTGAACACTCTTAATGTCCATTTTTTCTTTGAGCAGGTAACGACCTCTCGAAATTAAGGGATCAAACAATTAAACAACAACTGTTCACTAAATTTATCTTATGCCATGTGTTTGTTTTGAAGAACAGAAAAAAAGGAAGTAAATAGAAAATGCAGGGGTATCGCATGGTCAAAATCTAGTCAGTTGTAGAGTACTTACCAGATTATGATTTGATTTCAAATACCATATCAACATTTTTTTTTCTTTCGTTTAATTGAGGATATTGTAGCCCATTAAAACTATCCAACTACCTAGAATGAGGTTTTCCTGCCTCTAATTATTCAACAATGCATCTATCTTTGTGCTAATTTAAAACAAAAAATCGAAATATAAAATATCTTCGTTTATAATTCTCCTTGCAATGCATAAGCATAAAATCGTCAATTTGACACCTTTCTATTTTGAGGTGAGATAGCAATCGGTATGGGACGTAACTCCATCCCTTAACAAGATTGGCAGAGTTGACCTTGAGTTTAAATTTAAAGGCTACAATCCCGTGCCGTCATTGCGGTTTAAATGTTTTTGTTGTGTAGTTATGAGCTCCTAATTAGATTTTCATTAAACAAAGGCATTATTTTGCTTTTTCAAGGATAATTTCTGAATGGATACTTTAAAGAAAAATCTCTGGCAGGGTTTTGGGGTACTAAATTGTGTCATTAAATCGGCGTTAAAACGGTAATCGTGGGTGCATAGGTGTAAGAAAAGTTTTTTTTTCAGTTTTTACCCCAAAATTGCAATTAAGATGACATGTGTACATGTTAATTAATTAGTCACTGAACACTGAAGATTTATCTATTATCCAAAAGAATGTATGTAGGGCAGTAAATAAGGCACAGTCACCCATGCAGCATTCGCTGCAGTCTGGGCAAAAGCTACTTTTTTCTGTTGCTTTCTATGATTCTTCTCATTAAATAATCAGATGGTCCTCTAATAATGAAGGCTTAGGCAGCGTGACTAATATTTTTAGCCTTATTTCAGTGTAAAGCGTTTCGTTACACTTCTTATTTTGTATCTAGATGGTCCTCTGAAAGTCAAAACTTATAACTCAGTCTTCTTAGTCCCATATCTGTGAAATTTGTCGAAACAAAATTATATATTAAGTATCGTTAGTGACTTATCGATGAACACTTGACGTGATGATTTGGATGTAACCTAGACACAAACGGTTAATTTTTTGACAATATTGTATGGATAGACAGTAACGTTAACAATATACAAAACGAAACAACTATGTGAGAAATAGTTTGTATTGCATAGCTTTATCAGTGCCTTTAGTATCATTGAGGGAATATTTTTGCCAGGGATTGGGTGGAACAGGAGAGAGTTCAAAATTCCTTTACTTGATATTAGATGTAACAGTAGCAGTCTTTTATGCATTCTAGACCGTTAGGTAGAACCTTCCACTTCTCGGTTGAATGAACTCTTGCACGTTATTTGTAACAGTACTGAGTGATTTCTCAATTTCTGTTGTTTTTTTTTTTTTTTTTCTTCTGTTTCGTGATTAGCAGTAACATCATTCTGTGGCACTTTATGCATTCTAGATCTTTACGTAGAACCTTGCACTGCTCGTTTAGTGAACTCTTGCGCTTGATTTGTAACGATACTGCAAAGCACACACACACAAACACACAGACATATATTTTGTCCTTATTTCATATAGGTCCCTGACAAAATAATTAACGGACTTAGGTTACACTGATTGTTTTCTCAATTTTTGATTTATCTCGAGTTTCGTGGAAATAAAATACATAATGAAAGAATGTGGCAATTTGTATTTTGATTGTTGTTTTGACTTATCAGAGCATAATATATATTTTGTGAAGATATAAGGTATTGGACCTTTAAGTAAGTGGGGGGGGGGTTGAAAGCAAGCAGGAAAAATGGGGGATGGGGGAAATGGAGTATTGGCAAAAAGAGTAATATATCAATGATTAATCTAACTATACGTTTGGTTCAAACACGGTCCCCTGAGCGCTGACGTGCTTGGAAAAGGAAGAGACTGAATTCCCAGGCTCCTGCACAAATTTCGTTTTACAACAAAATTTTTTTTTAATATTACAGAGGTGCACCGAATTAATACGATTGTACTTTATTAACTTTAATTGTAAGAAATACTCTATCCAAAATGAATTACATTTCACCTTACATTCACTATACTGGTCGTAGCCTCCAGATCAAAACAGTTTCAACTCCATGGATTCTGTAATATACCTGTGACCCTTAGTTGAAAACCCATAATCACTTTTCAGTATTCACGGTGTATTAATATGTTCTTAATCTGAAAGATTTACTCTCAAGATTACCATGGTCATAAAGGAGAGTAAAAGATTCGCATATTGATCTGACAGCAAAATATGTCCCATTCTAGACTTCTTCTTTTAGTCACCACTCTGTCTGTTATTCAACTATACTGTTTCAAACTTATGTAACTCCAATACAATCATTCAGTACAATAAGCAAAATAAACATCAAAAACAACAGTACAAATAATAATAATAATAATAATAATAATAATAATAATAATAATAATGATAATGTCATAAAAACATATGAGAGTAAATTATACTCAAACTGTACCAAACATTCATTTAGTTGAAAAAAAAAAAGGAATATAAGTTAGAGAAGTTAATTAATTTAAAATTTTAGGTGTTTTCTTTACTAACAGCCTCAATGTTCTGAACATGTTGATAATTCCATTGGAGCATATAGTAAAATGGTCGTAGTCATAATGATTGACCAGTCACTTTCAGCGAAAATCAACCCTTATAAATTTAATCAAAGGTCAAAGACAAGTGATAAATGATTGGTGAGTACAAGAAAAGTGCTTATTTACCTGGGAAAATACATTCGGTGGGTAAATCTTGTGGGGTGTACCCTTAACTTTCTGTAGGATTAGAAGCAATTCAGTTGTTTCTCTTAATTTTCTACAGATAGCTTTGCATTATCGTATGTGATGGTTATGTGAAGTGACAGGATTTGATTTTACCAGGGCATTGGCACCAGAGAATTAAAACAGGGAATACCTGTAAAATTCAAAGTACCCTTGACCGAATGGGTTCTTTTATATTGCACTGCTCACTTGTTAACCTAGGGTAACACACAGGGCAATCGTATTCCACAACAGAGCTATTAAAATTTGATGCACCTGATGAGTTTGATACATTTAAGTTGTCGTAGATAAAACACTTGTGTGCATGAATTTTTATACATGTATTCAACACGTCGTTCAAACCAAGGTTGTTAGTAATGAAAGCAGAACGGTTAGTAATGAAAACACCACATTAGGTACGCTCCAGAAAAATATCTGAAGGGTTAAATCATTTAAAGGCGTATGTAAGGTTACATAAGAAGCTATGGATGGCAAAAATTAGCAATTTGGCCATGGAATATTGTATAACACCCAACACTTACTTTTTTCTTGAAATAGCTTTTAGGGGCTTTTGCTTATTTTAACCTTATTGCATTCATCTTTTCTTTTTCATTTTTTATTTACACATATTTGTATAATTTCTTTTGGTGGCTATTTCTCTAG
This sequence comes from Lingula anatina, assembly GCF_001039355.2. The sequence goes on from NW_019774058.1 coordinate 305,264, forward strand.
ATAAACGTATTACTATTTATCATAGTTATAATATTAAAACAAAAATAGTAATGAAAAATACATAAAATACTGACAATAAAGCATTAAAAATAACACAATATCCTCTCATGAAATCAGGAAATACCATTTGGAAAAACTGCATTGTAAACAACCTTAACATATGTTCTTCATTAAGTTATGTAAAACCTACATTTTTTACTTATTTGAACGTTAACGACAGGTCTATTTCAAAGATTTGGATTACACTGGTATCTGAAATGCACACCCCCTATAAAGTGCATTTCCAAAAGCATTTTTATCGGCAACCATAGATCATCATGTCATTGATACAAATAGGCATTTACAATCTAAACTTTACTGTATTTCACATCTATATAGCCAGTGTGCACAATACTAAAAACATCAGTGGAAACATCAACAGTCCGCATACTCCCACAGACAAAAGCTGCCCAGTGCTGGATGATGTACGGTCGGCAGGGAAAAGCAATCCTGTTGGTGTCTTTCGATTAGACTTGCGGTCAGTGCGCACTGGGCAAGGTGAGATCTTCACGCGATCACGTACCTCTGTCAGAAAATCTACACCTCTGTAACTGTAAGTCGGCATTCTCTCGGCAAACTTATCTTGCAATACTGACAAAAAAGGCAATCCGTCTCTGTACGTTTTTACTGTTGCTTGTAACAACAATCCAAAGTCTCCTACAACAGCACCGTAGTCTCTTGTTTCAGGCTGATCAGGGTTCGAGCTGTTCACTGCACGACATCTGTGATTTATCCTTCTCCTTACCTTCCAGACGTTCCGAAATTCATTGTCCAAGTGTATCTTTCCAAATGAGAGACGTTTGCCAAAATCTTCGCAGGCGCTAATGGTTTCATTCACGTTGATTTTTACGTTTTTGGGAGTCTTAAAAAGCAAGGTGAGTGTGTATGCCGCCTTGTATATGTGTGTGAACAGCGACGTGCACGGGTCCGACTCTTCCTCGCCTGGGCAGCGTTCCTGGATTAAAAAAGAAAGCCAATCACAGCCTCTACCACCATGATCAGTCAATGATTAACAATGTATAAACATTTTAGTTTTTATTAATCGGATAAAAAAATTAAGATTTTTTTCACTAATATCAGAAACCGCACAAAGCGTTTGCATAGTTTTTGCTCAGTTTCAGAAAAGTGCTACTTTGTATCAGTCAAACTTATTGGTTAATGTGAACGACGTTGATGCAAACCGAAAAAATGTATCTTTCTGTACTCTGTTTGAGAGACCGAGAAATTTCCCATGTGCCACAATCCAAATGAAAGTTTCAAAGTCTTCACACACACACACACACACACACACACACACACACACCAGTCTTGCGACCAGCCATAATATGAGAAATTCAATTTTTTCATCTATGTTTTTTAAATGCATTAGGTTTTAGCCAATCGTTTACATTAATTTCGACTGACTCCATGAAAAATTATTCATGCTGTTTTTTATGTTCTAAATCTCCTCCACTGTTTGACAAAAATATTTACAGATATTTGCTATTTGTTAAACAATTTCACAAATGTGTCTTGGCTAATCAAGTACTTTGTACTAAGAATACCCTCTCCTTACCATAATAGTGTGACCCTTATTTGCCGTACAGGAATCTGGTAGTGCGGGTGCAAATATATCCACTAAGGCGCGAAATCCAAAGGGGCTGAAATTTCTCATCTCTTCCTCTGAAACATCACACATAAAAGCCAACGTCAAATTTCGGGTAGTTGTTTTTATCAAACGAAAATTAAGGTATACATATATTAAATGTCATTAAGACCTGAGATTTTCCTTTCCAGTATATCTTAACTATTAGAAGGATATGAAAAGTATTTGTGAGAAAACCCAGGCAGAGTGCTGTGCTCCGGTAAACCACGTCATTCTAAAAATAATATTCAAAGCCCCACTGCGTACATTGAGGGTTTTCTGATGATCTTATTTTAAATAATATTATCATTATAATTGTTACCCTGTATTATTATTATTATTAACAGGCTCTTGGTGTAATCCTACCATGGGGTCCATTGCTCCAGAAATCTTATTATTATTTTTTTATGTAGGAAATCACCATTTTGATCAACATGAGAAAAGCTGAGAAAAACAAGCGTCCATGTATGCGTAAAGATAAATTATGTCATGGGGTTGACTTAATTATCGCCAAAGATGTCTCGAAACATGCGATGATATCGCTATTCGCGTGCAGGCGACAAATACAGAACCGCCCTTAAGGCCAATGCAAATGGTATAACGACATAAGTTAATTAAAAATGAAAAAGCCGCTTATATTCGAGCATTTAACTACCTTTATCCTGTGTGATCTGCTCTGGGCACTGAAAAATTGTTGGTTTCTTCGTATATTGGCAAATCCAACAAAAGTGATTTTTGTAATAATGTTTCTGCATTAACCGAATACCATACACCACCGCTTGCGTGATAGGCAAACTATGACCCCTTTCGCAAAGGTCTCGATAAGGGTTTCCTTCCCGACAATGTTGCCCACTTTGATGCCATGGATACCCTCTAACGTGAGTGCCATCTTTGATGCACGGCCTACCGACGATCCCTTCCGGTTCTCGGAAGTACAGCTTGCAATCGTGCGAGTCATGGACAAGATGGAAAATGTCGGATGTGTTTCTGCTGTCTGCGAAGATGTCACTAGAAAGCCAGGTGCAAAAAATAAACGTTGGCCATGCTCTGTATGACGTCACACCATGACAAAATGCACAGAATGAGTTCCTAAACGTAAGTCCGGAAACAGAATCTGAAACCGGTAGAACAGCCATTCCGTCTTCGTCAGTGCCATTCGGTCTTTCACAGGCCGAGCGAATTCCCACGTCCGACCAACCATTTGGACATGCCGAAACCATCCAGAAATGCCTGCGAGGTTCTCCCCAAGGACTTACCGTGTCTTTTGTCATCTGCGATGCACAGGTGACGCCATCAGGGTCTAATATTATTGTATGCGATGACGATGATGAAAATTTGGAATCAAACTCCTCTGTGTGGTTGCAGGTAATGTTTACGGCGGAACAACAGTCACCAAAGATGTTACAATACCCATCACAGTAGCATGCTATATCAACAACAGAGTCTAGAGTGTTCCCATCGTAGATACAAAACTTTTCACCTGGAATTACTTGACTCCAATAATTCGGTGCCGTGGCAGTCACATTTTCGAGGGGAACGGCGCTAGTTTCAGGACTCTGGTTGGAGACCGTAGAAATATCGCTCAAAATGGCTTCACGTGTCAAAATAGCTCTGGTAGTTGCCGCCGGCGCTGGGTCACTGCACAGATTGTCGCGACACCTACTGCCTTCTTGTTGGCAGATCACAGAAGCCAGGAAAAGTGAGTGCAACACTATTGCTGTTGGGGCCCCATGTATCATCGTGCACTTGCTTATAGCGCTGACCTTTAGTGAGACAATAAAATATGAAATAGATTAGTAAAAATTCACATAGCATTTAAGTACGTATAGATGGCCGCGAAGTACTCCTTAACGTTGCTCACTTCTGTTAATCCATTTCACAGCTGGACTTATCCATTCCTGTATTAGCTGACAGTGTGAGTAAGTATTTAAGAATGTATTTCTTAAAATGGAGATAGAACAATACACTGGTTTACTTTAAACACCAAACAACTAAAACAAATATCATTTTTACTTTAAAATACCTTCTTAAAACATTTGGATAAAGTTCGTTTCTGTATTATCCCGAAAGTAATCAGCAGAAAAACATCGGGGTCTTGGTGGTTTATTCAGTATTATAGCTTTCTTAATTTTTTCGTTACTTGTCGGTTATTTTGGGTACGCGTACCGATACTTTAAGGTTCTAAAATTCCTAACCCCAATTTGAAATTAGCTCCTAGATCTAGCTCAAAGAGCGGAAGACGCTTGAGATCCAATAATATGTAAATTTTATTAATGAAACGTGGTGGCGACGTTTCTGGGATCAGTGATAATAATTGACTAATGAATATTTGCAAATACATATACATGTATACACTGATTATCTACAGGGCCATAAGGCCCTTTTTGCCGTTTTTTATTCTATTTTACTAATCTGGCAGGCAATACTTGTGTAACCTTGGACATATTGAGAAAATCCATGGGAATTGATAGCTTTCAACTACGTATGTTCCACATATATTGCACATTTTAAAATACGTTTTGATTAAATAATTATTTTCCACACCTTTATTACCCGTATAATACATATTCTACGTGGACCAAGTTTGTATCATTAGATATTTGCATAAAATCCAAGATGATGGCTATTCGACAGAGGAATACGTAGGTTTCAACTACTACCAAAAGATATTGTCAATCATGAAATGACGTAAAGGTTATTTTATTTTGCCATGTGTTTCACAACCATATTATCCCTATTATTTATATCTGATGTGTAACAAGTGTGTATCCTTGAGTACTATGCGAAAATGAAAGATCGCTCTTATTAGTGATAGGAATCATTGTAAATCAGATTTCAGCTGCTACCAGAGAAACATAGAATCGGGTGAAGAATGTGTTTCTCAGTGTTATTCACAACATAATTAGTTCTGTTATAGATATCTAACCTTGGATATTTTGGAAAAATCCTAGATGGCCACCATTTCTAATAGAAAGACTAGTACATGGGTTTCAATCACTGTCAGAGATACATAACATCCATTATTAATGTAACTTAATTTTGTTTCTCATTGTTTTTCACATCCTTATTACCCTTATATATAAATCCGGTATATAAAAAGTTTCTATCCTTGAAATTTTGGAGAAAACCAAGATGGTTGCAGTGTGCCATTGGAATACTTTTGCATGGAGATTTACAGGCATTCCTGATGCAAATGGCAGACATCTTTGGATAGTCTGAAAATATCCAAAGCACTTCTTACACACCAGGGCCGGCTGCACCAACCGATCGTAAGTTGGACGTAGCAGTTGCGCCAGCGTAAATCCAGCGCAAAACGCTACGCCTGAGAAAAACCAGCTGCACCAAACTGGAAAAGTGTTTACGCCAGGCTTTACTTAGTCGCAAATTAACGCCTGCCAGGTAGGTGGTGTATGTCGGTCGTAGCTCATTTTCCACTATGGTTTGGTAGGAGTTTGATGACAATTATCGTAGTTAATGTAGAAATGTGGGTTGTCATTTGTTTGTTTCTTCAACAAAGCTTCTGTCTGTATAAGGGGCATTCCGTGGTATTCGTTTTGCATTACGGACAGAATTTTGACACTTTAAAAATAAATTCTTAAAAAACTATAATACCTGCATCGTTCAAATTTGGCAGGAATATTGATAAGTGCAAGCCTAAACTTGTGACCAAAAAAAAACATGAAATAACATCTATTAGTTTGTTGAGAAATATTGGTTATTGATAACCATTACGGACAGAAAAAAAATGGACAAGCATTTTTATTAATGAACTTCAATTCAAAACTCTGCTTTGTTTGTGGCTTTTTAAAGATAAAAATGCATTGACATGACAATTCCATTATTCTAATTACTAGAAATGTAAGAGGTTATTATTTTTTTTTTTCTTTTTTTTTTATGAAATTTTGAAGTTTACAAAAATCATGTCAGATTATGGACGGAAAATTTGTCCACGTTGCAAAACTTACACAGAAGCCATTAAAAGGGAACAATTAATCATTTATTTATGATGCAAGTTAACTATTTACTAAATACATACATAATAGGAAGTTATTTTTGATGTCAACACAAATATTTTTGTGAGCTATTTCAAATCACAAAAATCAACTTCAGTCTACACTTTCAGGAATAAGAGATTCCTTGCGTTCTGATATTGTCATTGTTTAAAATTCTGAATAGCTACATTTTAAAAGTCTTTTTTTTTCCATGCTAAATTTTTAACAGTTTGTTTTTATTCTGACACATTAAGACAGAGAATTTGTATTTCTGGTGTTGGTCCATCACAGGAAATGGTACAAGTTTGATAATTTGGTCACTGGAAATCCACGCTGTCTTCTTGAGAAGGAAAGGCAAATGTTTTTTTTTACTTGTCCTTTATCGGAGAAAGGTTATTTCTATATCACCACCATTTATGAATATAATTTGAGCTAAATAAATGTTCTGAGATTTATTTGATGCATAACTAACTAATATAAATTGTCCTGAAGCCAGATCATCTTTCTCTTCCATATTCTCTGTCTCATTGCCAATGGTCCTTAATGCAGAATTCTTTCAGGATATAGTCCCTGAGTAAATGAGTAACTGTTTACTGTTAATCTCTGAACCAGGATATAGGATTATTTCAGGTAAGTGGCATGGTACCAGACCAAAGGCCTGGCCTCTAGTCATCTTTGATTAATTGCGGTTAGTAATTATCTTAATCGCTCATTTCCCGGGTATATGCAACATGTATATGACATGTAAGTGATCAAGAGAACATTTTATCTTCAAATTGCAATGAAAGTAACTGAACATATCCGGGAGAAGCCATGATCATAAGTGATCCTTAAGGTGCAATTCAAATGCCACTAATTGACAAGTGAGACGGATGTTGACAGGTCTTGCCAGGTAAGAAAAAGAACTTTTTGACTTTAAATCCTACATTTTTGAATAATCTTTTTTTTTAATTAATCTTTATAAGGGAAACAGTTCTTCTTTAGTTTTAAAATTCATAAATCAATAACTTGTGTATGCCACATGAAATCACTCAGTAGAAATGTTATAGCCAGGTAGCTATGCCTCTCCGTCCGTAATGCTAATTTTCTGTCCATAATGATTTTTTATTGTGAAATTAATTTGTCATCAAACATGTTTTTAAAGATTTCACTTGATTTTTTATGTGTTTACCTCAAGGAATTGCTGTAATTTACGTCTCAATTGAAAGAATTGATCAAAATTTATTTTGAATGTTATATGCAAAAAATAAAAAATTCCGTCCGTAATGCTAATTTTCACATTTTTCAAGTTTAACGCGCTATAAAATTATGTATTCAAAAAATACAGATAAATCTTTTACAAATTCTTATCCCCTGAAGTCTCTTCTTTCAGAAAATGCAACTTTTGATTGATTTTTATACATTTGAAAATTTTATGGCCAGGACACAAATACCACGGAATGGCCCATAACCGAGCAGTGGCTTGGTTTTTAAAACACTAATATATATATATATATATTACAATGAAGTGATTAATAAATATAGTATCCATGTAGCCTTCTTAGCGCAAATTTTATGTTTTTTTTTATGAGGAAATTGTGAGCTAATGTTGGTAATGCTTATATAAAATCTATTTACATGTATATGGTAAGAGCATGTATATGTATATGTTCAATTTAAGTCTTACCACATATATCGGTAAGTCTTGGCTCTCAGTAGTTAGATTTCTTTATTTCCTTTCACAATTTTTTGACTATCCATAAGTAACCATAGTCATTTCTTCTTCACATTTTATGTTATTCATATTTTACAATATATATAAACATAGAGACGAAAGCTTATAATATCAACATTTTAAAGTTCGTATAATATGTATTAGGGCTCTAGTATTTTTTAAACTACAAGATGTACGCTCTCTTAATTTAAATGATATCACATGCTGTAACTATAGACAAGTACAGTAGGTCATGAAATAGTTTACACTGTTATAAAATTATCATCGTTTTATTTTCTAAATCAAAATGGAATAATGTAGTTTCTGAATTTCTCCGTTACTGAAATGCTCATTTTGTGTTTCTTTATGTCGTCATCTTATTATGACTGCAAATGCGAACTCCTCATTTGCCCAATTATACCATCCACGTATTGCAGGGCAGTAATGCAACGGAACGTTACACGGGCGTAGTTAAAATAAAACAAAATACGAAATACTATTTTGGGAGTTTTTGACTTTAATATAAGGTTGGCTTACGCTGTGTAAAAAAAACTGGCACCTAGCATCCAGATCAAAGATGCTTAAGCATACACACACTGGACAACTATAGTGTCCAGTGTCACCCCTTGAATCAGAACAATCAAAGTTATAATGCCTGGTATACTTATAATGTGACTAATAAGTATAAAACTGCTGTACCATGGAATTATATTTTTAGTCTTTTTGTGAAATTTGATGTTAATAAAATTATACTGGGAGCATATCATTCCACAGTCATTTATCTCCCCAAAAGTATTGGTTCAGTAGGGGTGACACTTCTATTGTCCAGTGTGTGTAAATGCTAACTTCACTTGGAGCGCTGAAGGTAGTGTCTAGGTTCTAGTTTCGTTTTTCATAAACGAGGCTGGCATACAGAAAATAATGTCGTTTTTCAAAAACGAACCTGGCAACCAGAAACTAGTTTCGTTTTCCAAAAACGATTCAGTCAACCAGAAACTAGTGTCGGTTTTTCGAAAAACGATTCTAACCACCAGAAAATTGTGTCGCTTTTCAAAAGCGATAGTGAGAGAAGCAAGAATTGTTTTGCAAAAAAAATAATTAAATAAATAAATAAATAGATAAACAGGTAAGGAGTGGATGGAAGGAGAGGCAACCGGCGATTACATAAGCGTCTACCGTGACCAGATAGCCCTCACCGCGAGACGTCTGCTGATAAGCATCTACGGCGCACAAGCAGCTTTCACTGCGGAAGCCGGGCAGGATGTTTAGGTTGGTGGGAGAAGGCGGGGATGAGGGTTAGGAGGGGAACCCCTCCCGGGGGTCTCCCTTTGATGCCCAAAAATTAGTGTCGTTTTTTGAAAAACGATTCTGGCAACCAGAAACTAGTTTCGTTCTTCAATAACGATTCTGAGAGGCCAGAATCGTTTTTACGGAGAGAAACAGGAGTGGACGGAGGGAGAAGCAACGAGTGATTAGCATTTACCGTGACCAGGTTACCTTCATTGTGAATGTCGGGAAGAGTGTTGCGGTCTCTCCTGGCCGTTCGCTAAGACCGAGACGGTCGCGGTCATTGCCTACGGCATACAGGTAGCGGAAGCTGTGCTGAATATTACGGTCTCTTCTCGCTGTGTGGTGAGGCCAAGACGCCCACTGATCCGCGTTTTCGGCTTACAAGAAGCCTTCACCGGATAAGTCACGCCTCGTTGTAAGTTTGACATGTTTGGCAAGGCCTTCTTTCGCAATTTCGAGTTCGCAGACAGCCCGTAAGCACGTACGGAGGATTTTGGACATGTCCAAAAGATTCTACGAATAGCCTGCGAACAGCTAGGCCGCAAGCGTAACTTGCTCCCCTCGCACGGAGTTAGTAAGAGAGACGCACGTAGTGCAAGACTCAATTCGCAAGCAATGAAGGAGCAAGTTCCCTTTGCGTGTATAGTAAGGCGTACGACGTCACAACTAACGAACAAAGTCGAGAGCACACCGGGAATGCGTCGCACGTGCGTAACCCCCACGCCTGGTGTATAAAAGGAGTGCTCACAACGCACGCTCGTGTCTTTACAATGAACGTTGACAATGAACGTTGTGTACAACAATTCTCAAATTGTTCAAATTTTTGCTCAATTTAGTTTCTAATATTCCTCATAAAGGCAAGAGAAAGAAGCTTAGATAGCAGAAAAAGGGAGGAGAAGAAGAAAGAAGGGGAGAACAGGAAGCAAAACTGACGTACGCCGTCATTACGTCACCAGAAACGTGTGAGACAAGTGTGAAGCAAAACTGTCGCAAAAGGGCACTACTTTCGCCGTGCGGTGCATTCCCTTCGTAAGTGGTGAGTGTGTGCCACGTACACAGGACGCAAGACAAACTCAAGAAATGAGTATAATTTCCACGACCATCGCTCCTTCCAATTAGCGTCCCTGCCTGAAAGGACATCTCATGTGGCCCTTGCGACTCGCAAGGCAGGCTTTCCTCTACTCTACGACCTCTACGGCCACCGCAACACCCAAAAATCGCAGGGGACGTACGATCCTGAAATTCGTGCGTCCGGTTGTGACCGAGGCTTTTTAAATTTTAATATCCAGTCAATTCTATTATATATGTTCAAAAGTAAAAGTGTTTTTCTTAAATTTGCTAGGTGTCTAACTGATTTTCAAATGTTTTTAGGACCATGAATTTGTACAGTTAGGTTGTTATTGGCGTTTAATCTGGCTTAAGCCTAGATTACATTTGAAATGCATATTATAGGGGGTGTGCATTTCAGATACCAGTGTAATCCAAATCTTTGAAATAGACCTGTCGTTAACGTTCAAATAAGTAAAAAATGTAGGTTTTTCATAACTTAATGAAGAACAACACGCAAAGGGCACTTGCTCCTTCATTGCTTGCGACGTGCGTTTTGCACAACGCACGTCTCACTTTCTAACTCCGTGCGAGGGGAGCAAGTTTCGCTTGCGGCCTTGCTGTTTGCAGGCTATTTGTAGAATCTTTTGAACATGTCCAACATCCTCCGAACGTGCTTACGGGCTGTCTTCAAACTCGAAATTTCGTAAGAAGGACCTGCGTGGGACGTGAGATTCTGAGTAAAATTTGGACGCAAACAGCCCGTAAGAGCCCGTACGGCCGGTTGTGACCGAGGCTTAAGGAAGGAAAAGAGACCAAAAGCAGGTTAAACCATTATCACGATCATGGCAAGTCCACAGAGCAATGCCCATGCGGAAACTGCGCAATGCCATCTACGATACATGTATTGATACGGCCTGCGGGCTTACGGTTAAAAAAGTTGTCAAAAGTTTCAGCTTGACAAAATCGTAGAGGCTACTGAGGCGGTGGATCCGTACGATTCCCTACGATTTCGTACGGTCACTGCCTGCCTCCGAACAGACACAGCACGAAAAGTGATTTACGGGCAGTTTACGAGCAACGTATGGGCATCGCAAACGGGTTCTCGTGGGCCATTTGCAAAGTGTTCGCCCGCTTATCCTCTTGTTATTCATCATGTCGTTATTTTTCGAATTTCGCATTCGATATTTTAGGAAGCGTAATAATAGTGATATTTCTTTAATTTCTGTGAGCTTGAAGATGTGCATCTCCTTGATATTTCAGCAATGTATGCAATGTAGACATACTCGGTGTAGCCCCTTACGATGTCAAAAATCGTACGAACAACCGTAAACAATTTTATTGCACGACGCCCGTGGCAAATATAATCTAGGCTTTACATGGCGTCAGTATATGATAATAGATCAAGTGATATCATGTTACGTTTTCGAGTATATATAATGTTAAATTAACGGCCTTGCAAAAAAAACTTTCCATGCATAAAAACTAAGATTTCAGATCAAGTATGTGCTCTAGCTAACAAAGAGCCAGAACTGTTTTAAAAATAGATGTTATGAGTTCTTCTCAGGGTGTGCGGGCGCTCTGAATTAAGTTAGCACATGTATCTTTATGTCTCCTCCATCTCAGTGTACCACAAACTTTTATAGTCTCATTCATAGCAAGAAAGAAGGTAACAAGGAATATTGTTTGTTCGTGATTTGGCCAAACCAGGCCGCTTTTATTATATAACCCCTCTATCCTAATCGTTTTAACAATAATAACAATGTAGCAAATTGTTGCCTGTATTAAATGGTATGGCCTTAGGGATAAAAATTATATATCAAATATTCAATGAGACTCATCATCCTAAAAATTATGATGCGACGAGTCAGCAAAAGTTATTATTTACCAACAATTTTGCACAAATTTCATTTGTGGGGTTGCAAAGAGGCCCCCACTATGTCGAATATTCAATAACACTAGTTACCCTAAGAAGTGATTCAGTATAAGCTACAGTATAGCATCCAATTCAGCTTGTCTGATTGCAAAGGCGAGGCCGATGCATTGCCTATTGCAGGATTCTCAATACAAATCTACATAAGTACCGACATGACAATGCTGTTAGTGGGTGACCTAACCCCTACTCCTTTTTTTTTTTTTTTTTTTTTTAACAAAGGAAGGGGGGAGGTTCAGTTTTTCCCATATGCTGAAAACAGCTGGAAGAGTGAACTCTCTGTAATTGCCATGCCATCCTAGCTTGCACCTTACTAGTTGATTAGTATTATAGTTAACAGTTTTAAGTGGTTATCTGTGGAAGAGCAATTTTTATTCCGTTTTATAGTTATCAATGACTAGAATAAAATGTGAACGAAGAAGCAGAGTCGGGGATAACCTACATACGTATGTTCTAATACAACCAATCCCCTTATATTCCTGATTTCAACAAATGTAGAGATAGACCCGCAAAGCTTGCTGGGCCGTATTATGAGAAAAGCATGACTGGGTCTTAAAAATAGAGTCAAAAATTCTCATACAACATGAAAACAGCAGGTACACAAGTTGGATTTTTGCAACACTCATGTCACAACACATTGAAATGACTAATAATCGTGTAAGCAAAAACAGGAAATGGAGCCTGTTTCGCCCCTAAAACGGTGTATGTCAGATTCATATACAGCTGTTCCAATGACCTCTGCAGTATGCACAGATCAAAAATGGACCCGCAAGGCTTGCTGGGCCACTGTTCGATATATTTAAAAAGTAATCGGAAAATGAACCCACTAAAATATCGTTCAGAACTCTTACCTGTGTTGGAGCTACAGTTTTTCTGTCTAAAAAGGAGATCACTGACCCCTCAGCTGCAAATGCTATCTTGGACCAGTTGTTTTCCCTTGAAGACTTCTCTTCCGCTCGTTCAAAGTCGAGAACTCCCTTCATTTTTATTTAGACTCAAAGATCTATCCCATAATGATAAAACTGTCACACTGGCCAATCCTTGCAATGCATGTCAAATAAAGGACGCTTTGGCATACGTGCTACACCTTAGGGATTGTTTTTTCGTGATGTGGCTTTATTTCCTTTAATATATCTTTGTGTTTATCAGTAATTAGTTTTTTCCATCATTATTTACTGATAGTTAAATCAAGAAGAAGCCTACATATATAACAGACGGCTTTGATCTCGTTAAATTCGAAATGTATTTTTATGTGTGTGTGTGTGTGTGTGTGTGTGTGTGTGTGTGTGGGCGCATGTTTGTGCCAAATTTACCATTTGCGTACCTATCTACTTATAGATATGCGTGGCTAAAAATGCGCTTGATTTTATACAAGTGTACTAATCATTTTTATTTCGATTTTTCAATATAAAAACACTTGGTAATGTCTTAATTACCTGCTTTCATTTGATACGAATTTCATCAAATGTCAAACATCTAATGCTCTTACCATGGTTTTACATGTTTTACAAGTTTGATTTCGACTAGCAAACAAGTTAAATCCTATCTTGGTCTGATCGTTTTTTTTTTTTTTTTTTTTTTTTTTTCAT
>NW_019774058.1:318530-410837 GCF_001039355.2 Lingula anatina
GATTTAATTTTCTTTTTTTTACTTAACAATGCATTAATGATCTAAGTGAGTTGAACTAGAGGCTTTTATAACCAAGTTGTATAGGTTTCACCAAGCTTTCTAAATTGCCAAAAAAATAGAGGACACTGAAGAAGCAGTCTAAAATGGAAAAACCAACTTTACATCCATTGGTCCAAGTTTCATTTAATTTTTTTTTTGTTTTTTTTTTTTTTTTTTTTTTTTTTTTTTTTTTCATGTCAAATCAATGACGGTTTGGCATACGTGTTACACCTTATGGTTTGGCTTTATTATTTTTATTTTTATCAGGTGTCTTTGTGTTTATCAGTAATTACTTTTTCGTTATTCTTTGGTGGTAGTTAGATCACGCAGGAACCTATCTTACAGTTGATTTTGATCTCGTTAGATTCGAAATGTGCATCATTCCAGAAGTAAGACAGTTTGGACTTTACGAAATTTTTTATTTCATTCCCTTACACTGCAGTCATTTTTTTATCAGTATATGTTCATAAGCTTTTGTGACAACATCTAATTTACATGTATATATGTCTAGATTTTCGTCATTATATAGTGATAATTAGATCACTAAGGGGCCTATATAACAGGTGATTTTGAACTCGTTAAGTTCCAAATGTGTGTGTGTGTGTGTGTGTGTGTGTGTCTGTTTGTTCAAAATCTGCCATGAGCCAACATTGATTAAGATAAAACATGTCCTCTTAAACATAATTACTTCTATGAGCTGTGATTTTGGACTATGATGTTTGTGAAGAGTACCAATAAAATATTTGCGTACTTAACATGAAAACCTAAATTATACTTCAAGGATCATTCACCTCTTACTTCAATCATAGATAAGCATGACTCGAAGGAATCGAATTTAATGTGTGGATATCATCGTTAAACCATTCAAAAGACAATTAAAGAAGGACAGGAGTAGATTTATTGGTGCCCCCTATCCTCCACCACTTCCTGTGCTCAAGACTATCAAAGTTGCAAAGTCAGTCCCCCCGTTTAAGAAATTTAAAATAAATATTGCTATCTGAATACATACTTGTGGACTTCCTTGACAAGGTCATAATTGAAATCAAACAAATCTTATTGTTATTCCAAAAGTAACACAATTTGGACTGTGCTTCCTTTTAGTTTAAATTGTATTTTATTCCCTTAGACTGCAGTTATTTTTACAAATAAACATATACTAGCTTTTGTGGCAACAACTCATCTACACGAATATACGTGTACATGTATACGCCTATCTTCGAAGAGATATGTGTGGCCAAAAATGGGCTTCATTTTATCCAAGTGTCCTTATCATTTCCAATGACGTTTCACTAATTTTTCAATACAAAAACATTTTTCGAGTTTGAATATGCTTCAGGCAATTGATTGGTGATGTCTGAATTACCTGCTTTCATTTGATACGGATATCATGCAATGTAAATTATCTAATCATCATGGTTTTACCATTTTTTTTTTCGTGAAGTCGCTTTATTTCCTTTCAGATGCCTTTGTGTTTATCACTTATTAGGTTTTCGTCATTTAATAGTGATAGTTAGATCACGTAGGGGCCTATATTACAGGTGATTTTAAACTAGTTATATTCCAAATGTGTGTGTATGTGTGTGTTCATAATCTGCCATGAGCCAACATTGATTTAGATAAAACATGTCCTCTTAAACATTATAACTTCTATAAGCTACAGTTTTGGACTATGATCAAGAGTTTGAGAAGAGTACCCATAAAATATTTGCGTACTAAACATGAAAACTTAAATTAAACATCAAGGATCATCCACCTCTTAGTTCAATCATAGTTAAACATGACTCGAAGGAATCGAATTTCATGTGTGAAAATATCCATTCAAAAGACAATTAAAAAAGGACAGGAGTAGATTTATTGGCGCCCCTTCTCTTCCACCACTTCCTGCACTCAAGACTGCCAAAGTTGCAAAGTCAATCCCCCCATATAGATATTTAAAATAAATATTGCTACCTTAATACATGCTTGTGGACTTCCTTGAGAAGGTCATAATTGAAATCAAATAACTCTTATTCTTATTCCAGAGGTAAAACAATTTGGACTTTGTTTCCTTTCAGTATAAATTGTATTTTATTCCCTTAGACCGCAGTTATTTTTACAAATATACATTTACTAGCTTTTGTGGCAACAACCCATCTACATGAATATATGTGTACATGTGTAAGCCTATCTGCTTATAGATATGCGTGGCTAAAAACGCGCTTGATTTTATACAAGTGAACTTTTCAATTTTCAATGACGTCTCACTCATTTTTCAATACAAAAATATTTTTCGAGTTTGAATATGCTTCAGGTAATTGATTGGTGATGTCTGAGTTACTTGCCTTTATTTGATACGGATTTCATCAAATGTCAAACAATTAATGCTATAACCATGGTTTTACGTGTTTTACAAGTATGATTTCGACTAGCAAAATAGTTAAATTCTATCTTGGTCCAATCGCTTTTATTTTCCTTCACCGGTACACAGTCGTGAACACCCAGCATTTTTATTTAGACCTAAAGATCTATCCCATAATAATAAAACAGTCACACTGGCCAATCCTTGCAATGCTTGTCAAATCAAGGACCCTTCTTCATACGTGCTACACCTTATGGTTTGGCTTTATTTTTTTGCAGATGTCTTCGTGTTTATCAGTAATTAGTTTTTCCTTATTCTTTGGTGGTAGTTAGATCACGAAGGAACCTATCTTACAGTTGATTTTGATCTCGTTTAATTCGAAAAGTGCATTATTCCAGAAGTAAAACAATTTGGACTTTATTTAAAATTTTATTTTATTCCTTTACACAATTTATCAGTATACATTTATTAGCTTTAATGGCAACATCTTATTTACATGTATATATGTCTATCTACTACTAGACATGTGTGGCTTGATTTTATACAAGTGCACACTGTACATATCATTTTCAAGAACGTTTCCATTTTAAAAACGCTTTTTTTCGAATTTGAATATGCTTCAGGCATTAGATTGGTAATGTCTGAATTGTCGACTAATATTTGATCCGGTTTTCGTCATGCCAAATATCTAAAGCTGAGCTAACTAAAGTTTTACTTATTTTACAAGTTTGATCTCTACTAGCAGGAGAATGTTTTTTTTTAATCTATTTATTTATTTATTTATTTATTTATTTATTTATTTATTTATTTTTATGTTCTTCTACGCATAGCAACAAGTCTCCTTTGTATTTGCTTAAACGTCCACGTAAAAGAAACAGGTAAAATCATTTCAAAGCATATAAGGGTACTTAACTAAAGAAAAAAAATCCCGAATGTTTTCAATGGTTAGGGGTGTATAAAATGATGGTCAGTTATCTTCTTCAAAAAGTTAAATTCTATCTTAGTGTAATCGTTTTCATTCTCTTCCATTGGTTTAAAGTCTGCATTTTTATTTTAATAAAAGACTCAAAGATCTATCCCATGATAATAAAACAGTCACACTGGCCAATCTTTGCAATGCATGTCAAATTACGGAATCCATGGCATACGTGCTACACCTTATGGTTTGATTGTCCGTGATTTGGCTTTATTCCCTTTCAGACGTCTTTGTGTTTATCTGTAATTCGTTTTTTCATCATAATTTAGTGAGAGTAAGATCTCTTTGGATCCTGTATAACAGGTGATTTTGATCTAGTTAAATTCGAAACGTGTCCTCTCAAACAGTATTATTTCTATAAGGTGCGTTTTTGGACTATGATGTTTGAGTACCAATACATTTTTTGTGTACCAAATATGAAATTTTAAATTAAACTGCAAGGGATCATTCACCCCTTATGCCAATCATAGTGAGACGGGTTTTTTCACATGCCTGGAAGGAATCAATTTTAATATGCAGAAATATCCCTTCAAAATACAATTAGAACAAGGACAGAAGTAGGAGAAATATTTGTACCCCCTCTCCTCCATCACTTCCTGTGCTCAAGAATGACAATGTTGCTAAGTCAATCCCCCATTTCATATTTGAGAATACAGCTATCTAAATACGTGCATGTGGACTTCCTTAAAGGTCATAAATGAAATCACGCAACTCTTATTGTTATTCCAAAAGTAACACAATTTGGAATTTGCTTCCTATTATTTTAATTTTTATTTTAATCCATTAGACTGCAGTCACTTTTTTCCAATAATAGCTCACTAGTCTGTGGCAACAATTCATCTACATGTATATATGGCTCTCTAATCAAGGATATGCGCCCTGGATAGAAACGAGCTTGATTTTATACAAATGTACATATCATTTTCTAATTAAATACAAAAACCATTTAATCGAGTTCGAGCATGCACTAGGCATTAGACTGGTGATACCCCTTTAGTATTTGCTTAAAATTTCAAGTAAACGAAACAGGCCAAAAATTCAAAGCATGTCGGGGTTCTAAACTAAACATGCTACAAAGGAATCGTAAAACTTTTCAAAAGTGAGAGATGTTATTAATACGATGGTCAGCTATCTACCGGAAAACAGATACATTGTCTTTGTCAAACCGTTTTCATTCTCTTTTACTGGTTCAAAGTCGAGAACTCCCTGCATTTTTAGTTAGACCCAATGCTCTATCCCATAATTATAAAACTGTCACACCGGCCAACCCTTGCAATGCATGTCAAATCAAGGAAGCTTTGATATACGTGCTACACCTTAGGGAATGAGAGTTCGTGATTTGGCTTTATTTCCTTTCAGACGTCTTTGTGTTTATCTGTAATTCGTTTTTCATCAGTATATAGTGATAATTAGATCACGTAGGAGCCTACATAATAGGCGATTTTGATGTAGTTAAATTCTAAATGTGTGTGCGCGCACATGTTTGTTCAAAATCTGCCATGAGCCAACACTGATTAAGACAAAACATGTCCTCTGAAACATTATTTTTTCTATAAGCTGCGTTTTTGGACTATGATTTTGGAGAAGAGTACCAATTTAATTTTTGCGTACTAAGATGAAATTTTAATAAAACTACATATATATTTAATTACGTAGAAGGGATCATTCCCCCTTTATTTCAATCATAGTAAGATGTTTTTTTTTTTAAACATGACTCGAAGGATTCGAATAAAATATGTGGAAATATCCATTGAAAAGACAGTTAGAAAAAGGACGGGAGTAGGAGATAAATTACCCCCTCTCCTCCACCACTTCCTGTGCTCAAGACTGACAAAGTGGCAAAAAATAAGGGGGCATGTCCACTCTTCCACCTATACCCCCCAAGCGTCTACGTCAACGCCCTATTTTCGAATCCCATGGAACCAATATAGAATAGAATACCGCTTCGGCAGCTAAACTCACTTTTGCAGCAGCAACTCGACAATATATCGATTTATGAAAAACGTGTAGGTTTTAACACGCTTGATTTTATACCAGTTAGAGACCATATCTTTTTTTTTTTCAAATAACGTTTCAACATGTTCAATACTCAATAGAAAAACTTTGTTCGCATTTGAATTTGCTTCAAGCATATGCATTACATTGGAGCAGTCTGAACCACACGCTTGATATTTTACCAGTGTCTATATCATTTTCGCGTTAATTGTTTTATTTTTATTCTGGCACAAACGTTTTGAAAGAGACTAAAGAGTAATATTAGTTAAACAGAATGAAGAAAACCCTCATCCTAATTCTTTGTACATTGTACAAAGTACACG
This sequence comes from Lingula anatina, assembly GCF_001039355.2. The sequence continues at coordinate 324,202 of NW_019774058.1, forward strand.
TTTATGACAGAAATAGAAATATCACAAAAAAGCAATAAATAGTCAATTTTTTTTATTTTAATTGTTTTATAGACTCTTATAGTGCTTTCGTGCTAGGGAATGTTGTTTTCAGTTTTACAGTGCTAGGTGCCAGACACAGTGATTTAGATATACATGAAGGGGCCTCAATAATAGGTGAGGGTCATTTTGACCTATGTCTGAAAGTGGATCGTCCTGGGCGGCAGGTGTTTCGAGTTTGGCAAGTTACATTTAGTTTCTTTTTACTAACACTTTTTACAACAACGTTTTCAGCTCGTACTTTTTTAATAGGAACTCAAACTCGTACGTTGTATTTGTATTACCTGTACAGATACCAAGACAAGGACTCACGCAACTGCAAAATACACTGAAAATCTTAGGATTAATTTCATATTAGACATATGAGGAAACCTTCGTAGTCTATAAGAGTCATTCCTTGTTTACTGATTACTTTAAAATACTGGGCATGCTAGTAGCGGACACCTTAAACATAGTATGTTTAATCCCTTAAACAATCAGTTTTCTGAATCTATCATACAAAAATGTATTATCCCCCAGACTGCAAATTGGTTAATAAACTCTTAACGATAATCCAAGGTTAACAAAGTGCAGACTGTAGAGTAATTACAGCTGTTTTTATGCTATAGCAGGTTGAACATTGTCTGCTAGTGGACTGAAATATCGTAGGGCAAGAGAATGATTGTGATATGTGGCACTGTTGCATTTGATTCGCAGAGCTTTGCAAGCTCTTACGAGCCATGGTAGAAATGTGGTCGTAAATTAACCCATTCACCTTTAAACTATCGATCTGCAGAGTTTAGTCTTGATATTGAAAGGGCACGTTCATCGTACATGTACAGACGGTACACTAATGATGTCGAGCGCGCACATCATATTATTATTATTATTATATTTCAATACGTGCGAAGGGAAGTGTACATCTCCACACCCTGCCACATTGTATCAAGTATGTGAGTACTGTTTCAAGCATACTTTAGAACATTTGGCATGCGCCACGATCCAGGGTGCTGTGGTTTTTCAGACCGTGAAAATAAATGCAGAATTGAGGAAAAAAAACGGAATTTTCCCCTTTCAGTCCCATTTCATGAGTCTAGCCGTAAATCCGTCATTAGTAGTGATGTCCTTTACGTCTTATGAAAAAATCCCAAACACTAAGAATACATGTAAAAGGCATATAAGCATCACTTACAGCATATAAGACCGGTGCTTAAATTTAGCATATACATACAGACACGATAAAGGGGGTGCGTGCGGATTGGATTACTTAAACCTACACCTGTTCATTTCCGGACCTCTCCGCACCCCTTAATACGTGCACATTCCACGCACTGACGTAACACCGTGACTGCCGTAACGACGTGACTGCCACAGATCACGACATATTAAATCACACATATCAAACTCTTGGTTCTGAGGCGTCAGGAATTCAGAAATTAGGAAGTTGCCATGATGCTTCGAATCGCTATTTTGACGTTCCTGGTCGGCTTTGCTTGTGGGTAAGTTATGAGAACTACCTGTAACTCTTTTTAACTCTACCTTAAAATAATTCGGTGTATTACAGGTAAGCCAAGTTATGAAACGTTTTATAGAGCTCAACAGGGTGAAGTTCGTTCCGAAATAACAATGATCTACACCACCATGTATAATTTTCTCTTTCTAGCGTTCTTTTTCTATTTTTCTAAACATAGGTTTCAAACATTTAAACATAACATATAAAAGTTTGTTTTTGTGCTTGTATTTCGGTATAGTAATTGACTTATTTCAAAGATAAGATATGCGAGGGGAAAGCAAATTTTCATTTGTACAAATGTATTTCACATAATTTTGGATCTATACTGACTTTTTCCTACTAAGATATGTTGAAACTTGCTGTCACACCGGATCCGTCACTTCATTAGCTTGTTCTGTGCTATTAAAATGCCAAATGCTAAAGGTTTGCTATATACGCTTCAGCCGCCTGGCGCTTTTGATACATACATGTACATGCATAATCAAAGGACAACAGCTTCTTATTTCTTCCAAATATATACTTGTATATTCGATAAGTTGTCTGACGATATTATGTCCTGATGAAATGACCAGAAAATGCCTTTTGTTCAAAATCTTCTGAATATTCCAACCCATATGTATATCTTAACTCTATTAGAGCTGTCAGTATGACACATGCCAGTCATTAAATGAATGTATATCTATTGTACGTGTAAAATATGTTGCCAATGTAATAACCCCAAATAAAGAAAGTCAGCACTTGCTTATAATAATGCTAATGCTAATAATACGTTGAATTATAGCTTTTTATTGTTTTTTTGTTTTTTTTTTTTTTCAAAAGTGTGTCGGGCTAAGCACGTGCCATTTGAATTGCAACATAATTTCTTCAATTTACATTGCAAAGATAAATTGCTTCAACGGGGCTTTGGTGGCTTTATTTTATCAGTCAGGCCATAGGTAAGAAGGATAAATTGGCGAACATCCTCTACGCTGCAATAGACATTAACCAAGATGGCATCATAACCATTGCGGAGATGAGGACTTCCCTGAATAACTTTGATACAAATGGTAAGGCGTTGCGCATGCGCAATTAGAGACACCATCTTGCGGCTTCTCTGGGATGGGCGCTTACCGTCATTGTATTTTACGTTCGTAATGTCACTGTGAAATGTATTTTATATTTGTTTTCTTTTGCTTCTCATTCTCTCAAACTTGCACAAAATCAGACGTTCAAAATAGTGACTAGTCGTAGCCAAAGCACAACAGTAGAAAGACCATATTTTCTTTGAAATGATGACTTAAGCTAATCTGGGAGTTGCCTTTGTGTACGATGCAGCTTAAAGAATAAGTAATTGTAGTGTTAACATTGTCTTTAAGAAAGCTGGAAACAAATGGAATAAAAACTTTAAAGTACAAAATCCGTTTAGCAGGCAACAATGAAACCGAAATTGGAAACTTATCTGAAGTGATGTACTGTGTGTCCTTGCTTGTGGTGTGGGGGTGATAGCAAGTATATTGGTTCAACATCTATGCTGCTTGTAGCGCTAATAGCGATAGGGAGCAAGTGAATGTATTGCACTGTTTGATAGTCTTTATAACCCTATTTACTACCCGAAGTATCGTCCAGTAGTATTTACCCTAACAGGTGGATCCAGTATGTTATTACAGTGGTGAGGTGTTAGCGGGTTGAAGGACGGGAGGGGGGCTGAAATAGAGGGGGGAAAACAAAGATTAGAAACACTTTAAAAATACATTTGAGAAGCACAGAAAGTTCTTGGCCAGAGGCTTGCGAACCCACAACCTGGATCCGCCTTTACATTAGCTGTTCTAATATAGTTATCCGGTAGAATAACCCAGTAGTTCTGCTTTGTAGTGCTGTCAGTGACACGAAACTTGCCAACATCCTGTATACAGCGATTGATGTCAACGATGATGGGTTGGTGACATTGAGGGAAATGACAGCGTACAGGAAAAAATATGACAGGAACGGTAGGACTGGGAAAGTGTTTTTTATCTTTGTGTGATACATTTGTTAATTTATCCATTCCATATATGAACAAACGTATTCATTTATCCTTTTATTCATATGAGTATTTTGCCCATTTATGTATCTATGTTTCGATTCGTTTATTTTTACATGTACGTGTACATTCTTTTATCCATACATTAAAAATTTTATTCGTATTGGTATTTTTTCTACAAGTGCAGATATCATTCACAGGTTAAACAACAGTTATCTAGTAGAAAGCTGCTTGTCCCTGAACGTACAATGTACGAATGAATGCACTAAGACCAGTAGGCCTACTTCAAGCACTCATGTGACATAAGTGGGGGTTCATGTTATCCCACCCGTCCTTGTGTCCGTGCGTATGTCTGTTTGTTGGCAACTTCCGCTGTCTCCCCATAGACCATTTGAGTGGACCCTTCTGAGTTGGTCTGTCCCTGGTGGTGGTCGATTCTAAATTCTTTTCACATGTTTTGTAATTTCTGCTAAAATATTCTAGATAATTGGCGCGAGGAAGTTGTAATTTCTGCTAAAATATTCCAGATAATTGGCGCGAGGAAGTTGTAATTTCTGCTAAAATATTCCAGATAATTGGCGCGAGGAAGTTGAAACTTAGAGAAATGATAGTCCTGTCATCAGGGATGTTCATGGTCACTTTGGAATTTTAAATTTCCTTTTGGTAGGGCTGGCCCTTGGGGTGCAATGTTTTCGACATTGTGACTTTTGCTTTGGCATCCTATACCATTAGAATGAAGTTAAAAACTTCTGAGATTGACAGACCTGTCATCAGGGATGTTGATGGGCCAGGCATAATTTATGTGGAGGATGGGGGGGGGGAGAGGATGGGGGGGCTGTCCCTCGGGGATGATTTATTTTACATTAAATTTATTTCAGGCTGCCTTTTATGTTGATATTATGGATATTATTTCAATAATTATACATATAGGACCCAGGCATTGATATCAAGGAAATGGGGTCCCTGAGGGTGAGCTGCTCTTTACAAAGTGGGGAAGTACGAGGATATACGATCGACACCATCTAATAGTATTAGTATTATTATTAGTAGTAGTAGTATTGCTGTGATTGGTGTTGTAACTCACATAGAGTATAGGGCTTTTAATATCGCCATCAGGGGCTCAAATAAAGTCTGTTCTAGGGCAGACGAGTGGCCTTGCGGGATACATGAACAAAGAAAACATGACTTTGGGGGACAACTTCAAACATTCCTTTCAACTACTACTAACTAGGTGATGACGTGGTAACCAAGGGCGAGTTTACCTCCACGTGGGTCCAAACATTTGGCGGCGATCCGGGCACCCCCAACGCCATGTATGATGTCCTGGACAGGAACAAGGACGGACAGTTCACGGCCGTAGACGTCAAGATGCTGCATGCGCAACTGGACAGTGACAGTAAGTATTGACCCGTTTAATACATGTATGATATATGTATTTAGAATCAGGACTGTCGCATGTTAGAGGAGAACACAGGGAGCACGTGCCACCACCTTAGTTACGGAGGACTTCGCATCCCCTTTCCCCTTCTCGCTTAAAAAAGTACGACCAGGGAAACAAAACAAACCCTTGCACCCCCTTAGCAAAAATCCTGGTTAGGTTTTTATTTTCTTATTCTGTCAATCAGTGACGCTAGCTGGCTTTTTGAAAACAAAAGTCTTGTCAAATGATATTTTTACTCATATTTAACAACGGAAATATGTTATTGTTTTCAAGTTTTATTCTGCAGCTAATTACATAAAGTTTTCACCGTATTTAGGCATATCGGGTTTCAGTAATCTGTAAAAGGAATCGTGCTGTTTATGCACTGTATGTAGTCCAAGTAACACCTTGTATAAACTTTGAGTAAATTTGTGGGGGAGGTAACAGCGGAAGTACAGGACTCCTATTAATAGAAATTTAATGCCTATAGAGGCTATCTAAAATCTTCAATACAATGGCCAGCCACAAAAAGTAGCTTAAAGAATCTATCAATTTATGCGTAATAAATTCTCATTCCAGAAAATGGAGAGCTCAACGACAGAGAGTTCCTGTTGTCTCTTAAACAGGTACGTAAATGTCTGTTCACACCAAGATAATTCAGCCTGGAACTTGTCGGTATTTGAGTTTTCTGGGAATAAGTTTAATTTAATCCTTGACTAGTTTTATAATGCTTCAGTTAATCAAAGATATATTACTGAGTTTATTGGTTAGATCTTATTTTCAAAATCATAAGCAAATTTAGCGAATGACATTGTTACGGCAATTGTCTCCGAGAAAGCTATGGAGACTATCTGGTCGTCAGATAACGTACATGTAAATCTTTAATAACGCCCATTCGAACACAACTATAAACTTTTATCATTTCACTAATTTTGTATTTGATGGGCCATGTGAGGTCGCGTAATCTTCATTGAAACCATGTGTAGCCTTTACCATTTTATACCGACCTTACTAGTGAATTATGCTATACGATGATGAGTCACTCTAAAAAGTAAAGGAAGGAGGTGGTTTTGCATGTCAGAATGATTGAAAGTTTCTAAGCATAAAAACCAAGCGAAGTCCAACGAGGGCAAAGGGTTACAGTCAGGTCGATTGAAACTCGAAATATGTGTGTATATGACGTATTTGTGTGTAGTTTTTATTTTATTATATTTATTAATTAATTTTTTTAATATTTTTTTACTCAGATGCGTTTGTAAAGTAGGATTTATCGCTGATGATTAGTTCCATTTTCCTTGCCACGTTCTACAAAAAATTGAATGTTGACGGTTGTACAATCAAAATACATGTGCAATCCCAAATTTTACAAAGTATTTCTTTTACGCGTTTTTCCCATTTCGCTTAGACTCCATTCCCATACCTAGATCGATTCAACAGCATGGACCCATCTCCTAAGGGTTTCTCACTGAATTGCTTTCAGATCAAGCCGCTGTGATGACACGCATATTCAAGCTGTTAAGCGGTAATTAACTATCGTTTAGCAGCTTCAGTAGGCGCGTTCTTGTAAGCTGTTAGATCGATCTAGGTATGGGAATGGTGTTTTAGAATGATTTCGTGAACCTTGTTTTTATAGACCCTGTACCAGCTCCCCTTCATCACGATGTTCAAGCGAGGCGATCACGACAAAGACGGCTTCATCACTCTCATAGAATTGGACATCATTTTTGGACAATTTGACATCAACAGTGGGTATCGTTGTTTTTTTTTAACGCTCCCAGTTTACATCACTTGCTTACTATATTTTCAATCTTTCAAAATTTATTGCGTTGACCTCTTTCTGTTTCATATACTTAAAGACGTAAACACACACACATGCCTTTTGTTATATCAACAGAACAGCCACAGCCATAATTTCTATGTCACGCCTTAGGTCGGGTCAACCAAGGAGGTAAAAAAGCTCCCCTTTCTCGAAAAACAATCCCCTCTTCTTAAATTGCTGGCTACAGGCCAACGGCATCTTTTCTAATGGGAAACACCCTTTAAATATCCGTTTTTATATAAGATTTTATGTTCTTTATTTTATTTTATTTTATTTTATTTTATTTTATTTTATTTTATTTCTGACAGGCGACGGCACAATCAGCGCCGAGGAGTTTCTGACCACGTGGACATCCAGAGGATACAGTGACATGAATACTGCCAAGCGCCTATACGACGTTTTCGACCTCAACCATGACGATGTGCTTGGCAGGGAGAATGACATTGTTAAGATCTTCAAAAACATGGACTATGACGGTAAGTAATGTTATATACAGGTAGATAGTGCATCTTGCCAGAGGCCGCCTGATGACGTCATTTCTGTGTGAAGACATTAGAGAAAAGTGCAGAGTTAGCCAATAAACCATGGAATTCTGCTTCTTGTGCTGAAACTGCACACCAATTCCGTCTTCGTATCACAACTAGATTTTTTTTAAAAATCAATAAGATGGTATTGCAAAAATATTCATTATGATGTTATCGTTGATTTTGTGCACTTTCTTTTTTTCATTATCACGCAGGTGACAGTAAACTTAGTGAGACAGAATTTGTATCCGAGTGGATGAACGTAAGTATAATACACACACACATGCACACATACACAGAGAGAGAGAGAGAGAGAGAGAGAGAGAGAGAGGAAATACGAGAGAGGATAGTGAAATATCAGACCATTGCTTCTTTGTCGGATATCCTGGTATATATCCTCAATTATTAAAATTCCACACAACATCTCGAAGGTGCAAATCCTTCTCTACCACTAAAAACTTTGAAACGTTCTTACATGCAACAGATATCTTCTACAAGGACGTACATGTTATATATCGTTTATATTTGTCTAGGAATCGTGGTGTTATCTATTTTGAATTCCGTTTTTTGTTTCCGTTTCAGATCATGTCCCAGATCTCTCGTGGTCCCCGATAAGAAAAAAATCGATGTCACTGGTAGATCACTGAGGACTTTGAAGAGCAAAGACATCAGAGTTTGATAGAATCTGACTTTATTGCACGATGGCTTGACCTCCTTCGTTGTATTTTTGTCACGGATGTTTGGAATGTTTTCAATAACAAATTTACCCATTGATTAAATATTCCCTGAGTTGGTTTTCTTTATGTCATCTCTAGTATGTATTTCAGAAATACTTTTTATATTGAAAACTCAATTGATTTAATGCTCTACAACTTATTTTGCCTAGTGAGGCAGTAAGAGAAACATTTTAGAGTGACATTAAGAGCAGAAGTGGTCGTAAAAGGGACTTTTATTTTATCAAAACGATTCGAAATTGTCTTTACATTTCTTCTGCTACAAAGAAAGTAAGGTTATGAATTCGCAAAGAATATTATTGAAATTAATTTCGCCCCATGCACTGAGATGTATGAAATAAATACATGTAGAAACAATTGCAAATCTACACAATATTAAAAACATGGGAAACTACAAGTAGAAAAGCACTCCGAGAGCGCAGGCCTCCGCTTAGGCAGCGTTTTTTTTATTATTATTGATTATTGATTGATTATTGATCCGGATCACCACCAAAAACTAATCATCTCTTCCTTGGCCCACTTCTAACAGTTCCTGAAATTTTCATCAAAATCGGTCCATAACTTTTTGAGTTATGTTGATGACAGACAGACAGACAAACAAACAGACAAACAGGGGTGAAAACATAACCTCCTTGGCGGAGGTAATGAGAGAGAGAGAGAGAGAGAGTCTTTAGTGTGTGTTTGTAAGGGAAATAAAAGACTCCGGCGATTATCTACGTCTATAGTTTTGAAGTCATAAAATTATGTAACATCTTTGCATGGTACTATAATGATAAGTTTGGCTAAAAATTAGCCCATTACTTCCAAACATGCCTATTATATATATTTCATATATAAATGTCACAGTGTGAAAGTGTGCAACAAGAAAAGTGAAGCAAATAGAAGTATCCTTGAAGCTCTATTATATAAAATTGTGTAGAAGGCCTTGTGAGCATTGGTATTTCCATTGGACATACCATAATTTGACAGAATTGCAGGTATCACGACTTATTTGTTACAAAGCGCAAATTTCTCAAAATGCTCTTCGTCTTATATATTGATTTATTTTTTTCTTTTTGTTTGTCGTGTACCCAATGTAAGTATTTCGTGTTACCTACCCCCCAGAAAAAAGAATATGTATATATATGGTAGCCTTTTTAAAGCAAGACCTTATGACAGGGGCATCCAAGCCAGCATTGAAATTTGCGTAATGAGCAGTATTAGAAACCCTTAACGAGAAAGCATAGAATGAGTCACAAAACGAAGAGTTAAGGTTTAATTAAGTAAATAAATAAAGGGATATATAAAAATAGATAAATAAAATGACACGACTTACGAAACGACAATATGAAGATATCTTAATATCCGAAATTTTCGTCTAACACCAAAATGAACAAACATGACAACTGTTTATAGTTTTTTATACCTTGATGGTAATGGCATAAATTCTCGCCTTCACCAAGTTCAGAGCGCGATAGATAGCGAACAGTCTGGGTCTTTGCAAAAGTACCACAAACATAAACCGAAGTATATGAAGATAATTAAAAAAAAATAGATCAAGTGGGTGAAGAAGAAAAAGAAAGGTGGGGGCATTGAAGGCTGCTACTTTTGGTTTTAGTTTGTTTGCTTGTATTTGTTAATGAACAGTTATCTGTACTCTGTCAATTAATCCGAAGTTGCAGGGGGGGGGGGGGGGTCAGGACTTGATTTCTTGTCCCCTCTTGAAATTAAAATTTTGACTAGCTATATCCATGGACAAAATTACGAATTATTTCCAAGCTATATCATAGTTCTAAACCGTACCAAATGACACAGTTCGCCCTCTAAAATATAAAAAAATTTGGGGCCCTTCAGCGGGCCGCGACGGCCCCGAACCCCACGCCAAATGAGGTNTAACTCTATTAGAGCTGTCAGTATGACACATGCCAGTCATTAAATGAATGTATATCTGTTGTACGTGTAAAATATGTTGCCAACGTAATAACACCAAATAAAGAAAGTCAGCACTTGCTTATAATAATGCTAATGCTAATAATACGTTGAATTATAGCTTTTTATTGTTTTTTTGTTTTTTTTTTTTTCAAAAGTGTGTCGGGCTAAGCACGTGCCATTTGAATTGCAACATAATTTCTTCAATTTACATTGCAAAGATAAATTGCTTCAACGGGGCTTTGGTGGCTTTATTTTATCAGTCAGGCCATAGGTAAGAAGGATAAATTGGCGAACATCCTCTACGCTGCAATAGACATTAACCAAGATGGCATCATAACCATTGCGGAGATGAGGACTTCCCTGAATAACTTTGATACAAATGGTAAGGCGTTGCGCATGCGCAATTAGAGACACCATCTTGCGGCTTCTCTGGGATGGGCGCTTACCGTCATTGTATTTTACGTTCGTAATGTCACTGTGAAATGTATTTTATATTTGTTTTCTTTTGCTTCTCATTCTCTCAAACTTGCACAAAATCAGAATAGTGACTAGGCGTAGCCAGAGCATAACAGTAGAAAGTTCATATTTTCTTTGAAACGATGACTGAAGTTAATGTGGGAGTTGCCTTTGAGTACGATGCAGCTTAAAGAACAAGTAATTGTAGTGTTAACATTGCCTTTAAGAAAGCTGGAAACAAATGGAATAAAACCTTTAAAGTACAAAATCCGTTCAGCAGGCGACAATGAAACCGAAATTGAAATATTATCTGAAGTGATGTACTGTATGTCCTTGCTTGTGGTGTGGGGGTGATGGCAAGTATAGTGGTCCAACATCTATGCTGCTTGTAGCGCTAATAGCGATAGGGAGCAAGTGAATGTATTGCACTGTTTGATAGTCCTTATAACCCTATTTACTACCCGCAGTATCGTCAAGTAGTATTTACCCTAACAGGTGGATCCAGTATGTTATTACAGTGGTGAGGTGTTAGCGGGTTGAAGAGGGGGGGGGCGCTGAAATAGAGGGGGGAAACAAAGATTAGAAACACTTTAAAAATACATTTGAGAAGCACAGAAAGTTCTTGGCCAGAGGCTTGGGAACCCACAGCCTGGATCCGCCTTTACATTAGCTGTTCTAATATAGTTATCCGGTAGAATAACCCAGTAGTTCTGCTTTGTAGTGCTGTCAGTGACACGAAACTTGCCAACATCCTGTATACAGCGATTGATGTCAACGATGATGGGTTGGTGACATTGAGGGAAATGACAGCGTACAGGAAAAAATATGACAGGAACGGTAGGACTGGGAAAGTGTTTTTTATCTTTGTGTGATACATTTGTTAATTTATCCATTCCATATATGAACACACGTATTCATTTACCCTTTTATTCATATGAGTATTTTGCCCATCTATGTTTCCATTCGTTCATTTGTACGTGTACATTCTTTTATCCATACATTAAAAATTTTATTCGTATTGGTATTTTTTCTACAAGTGCAGATATCATTCACAGGTTAAACAACAGTTATCTAGTAGAAAACTGCTTGTCCCTGAACGTACAATGTACGAATGAATGCACAAAGACCAGGGCTCCGTATCTCGAAAGGTTCGCTATGTTGCGCACGTGCGCAAGCGTCTCGATTCCATGGCCCCGTATTTCGAAAGAATCAGTTATGGGATCGATATACTTGCGCACGTGCGCAACATAGCGAACCTTTCGAGATATGGAGCCCAGGCCCCGTATCTCGAAAGCATCGCGCATTGCGACCGTGCGCAAGCGTCTCGATTCCATAACTCGCCCATACTCGCCCCATATAATACCTTGTAGCCTCTATGTGATATCGTTATTCGCAATACGCGATGCTTTCGAGATACGGGGTCCAGTACTTCAAGAACTCATGTGACATAAGTCGGGGTTCATGTTATCGCACCCGTCCTTGTGTCCGTGCGTCCGTCTGTTTGTTGGCAATTTCCGCTATCTCCCCTTAGACCATTTGAGTGGACCCTTCTGAGTTGGTCTGTCCCTGGTGGTGGTCGATTCTAAATTCTTTTCTCATTTTTTGTAATTTCTGCTAATTTCTGATAATTGGCGCGAGAAAGTTGAAACTTAGAGAATTGATAGTCCTGTCATCAGGGATGTTCATGGTCACTTTGGAATTTTAAATTTCCATTGTGACTTTTGCTTTGTCATCCTATACCATTAGAATGAAGTTAAAACTTCTGAGATTGACAGACCTGTTATCAGGGATGTTGATGGGCCAGGCATAATTTATGTGGAGGATGGGGGGGGGAGGATGGGGGGGGGCTGTCCCTCGGGGATGATTTATTTTACATTAAATTTATTTCAGGCTGCCTTTTATGTTGATATTATGGATATTATTTCAATAATTAGACATATAGGACCCAGGCATTGATATCAAGGAAATGGGGTCCCTGAGGGTGAGCTGCTCTTTACAAAGTGGGAAAGTGCGGGGATATACGATCGACACCATCTAATAGTATTAGTATTATTATTAGTAGTAGTATTGCTGTGATTGGTGTTGTAACTCACATAGAGTATAGGGATTTTAATATCGCCATCAAAGGCTCAAATAAAGTCTGTACTAGGGCAGACGAGTGGCCTTGCGGGATACATGAAAACAGAAAAAATGACTTTGGGGGACAACTTCAAACATTCCTTTCAACTGCTACTAACTAGGTGATGATGTAGTGACCAAGGGCGAGTTTACCTCCACGTGGGTCCAAACATTTGGCGGCGATCCCGGCACCCCCAACGCCATGTATGATGTCCTGGACAGGAACAAGGACGGACAGTTCACGGCCGTAGACATCAAGATGCTGCATGCGCAACTGGACAGTGACAGTAAGTGTTGACCCGTTTAATACGTGTATGATATATGTATTTAGAATCAGGACTGTCGCATGTTAGAGGAGAGCACAGGGAGCACGTGCCACCACCTTAGTTACGGAGGACTTCGCATCCCCTTTCCCCTTCTCGCTTAAAAAATTACGACCAGGGAAACTAAACAAACCCTTGTACCCCCTTAGCAAAAAATCCTGGTTAGGTTTTTATTTTCTTATTCTGTCAATCAGTGACGCTAGCTGGCTTTTTGAAAACAAAAGTCTTGTCAAATGATATTTTTACTCATATTTAACAACGGAAATATGTTATTGTTTTCAAGTTTTATTTCTGCAGCTAATTACATAAAGTTTTCACCGTATTTAGGCATATCTGGTTTCAGTAATCTGTAAAAGGAATCGTGCTGTTTATGCACTGTATGTAGTCCAAGTAACACCTTGTATAAACTTTGAGTAAATTTGTGGGGGAGGTAACAGCGGAAGTACAGGACTCCTGTTAATAGAAATTTCATGCCTATAGAGGCTATCTAAAATCTTCAATACAATGGCCAGCCACAAAAACTAGCTTAAAGAATCTATCTATTTATGCGTAATAAATTCTCATTCCAGAAAATGGAGAGCTCAACGACAGAGAGTTCCTGTTGTCTCTTAAACAGGTACGTAAATGTCTGTTCACACCAAGATAATTCAGCCTGCAACTTATCAGTATTTGAGTTTTCTGGGAATGAGTTTAATTTAATCCTTGACTAGTTTTATAATGCTTCAGTTAATCAAAGATGTATTACTGAGTTTGTTGGTTAGATCTCATTTTCAAAACCATAAGCAAATTTAGCGAATGACATTGTTACGGCAATTGTCTCCGAGAGCCTATCTGGTCGTCAGATAACGTACATGTAAATCTTTAATAACACCCATTCGAACGCAACTATTAACTTTTATCATTTCACTAATTTTGTATTTGATGGGCCATGTGAGGTCGCGTAATCTTCATTGAAACCATATGTAGCCTTTGCCATTTTATACCGACCTTACTAGTGACTTTCTGCTATACGATGAGTCACTCTAAAAAGTAAAGGAGGGAGGTGGTTTTGCATGTCAGAATGATTCAAAGTTTCTAAGCATAAAAACCAAGCGAAGTCCAACGAGGGCAAAGGGTTTCAGTCAGGTCGATTGAAACTCGAAACATGTGTGAATATGACGTATTTGTGTATAGTTTTTATTTTATTTTATTAATTAATTAAATTTTTTTAAATATTTTTTTACTCAAATGCGTTTGTAAAGTAGGATTTATCGCTGATGATTAGTCCCATTTTCCTTGCCACGTTCTACAAAAAATTGAATGTTGACGGTCAAGGTTGTACAATCAAAATACATGTGCAATCCCATATTTTACAAAGTATTTCTTTCATGCGTTTTTCCCATTTCGCTGAGACTCCATTCCCATACCTAAATCGATTCAACAACATGGACCCTTCTCCTAAGGGTTTCTCACTGAATTGCTTTCAGATCAAGCCGCTGTGATGTCGGACACGCCTTTTCAAGTTGTTAAGGGGTAATTAACTATCGTTTAGCAGCTTCAGTAGGCGCGTTAGACATGTAAGCTGCTTAAGCTAAGAGCAATTTAGCGAGAAACCACTCGGAGATGGATCGATCCTGTTAGATCGATCTAGGTATGGGAATGGTGTTTTAGAATGATTTCGTGAACCTTGTTTTTATAGACCCTGTACCAGCTCCCCTTCATCACGATGTTCAAGCGAGGCGATCACGACAAAGACGGTTTCATCACTCTCATAGAATTGGACATCATTTTCGGACAATTTGACATCAACAGTGGGTATCGTTGTTTTTTTTAACGCTCCCAGTTTACATCACCTGCTTACTATATTTTCAATCTTTCAAAATTTATTGCGTTGACCTTTTTCTGTTTCATATACTTAAACACACACACATGCCTTTTTTGATATCATCGGAACAGCCACAGCCATAATTTCTATGTCACGCCTTAGGTCGGGTCAACCAAGGAGGTAAAAAAAGCTCCCCTTTCTCGAAAAACAATCCCTTCTTCTTAAATTGCTGGCTACAGGCCAACGGCATTTTTTCTAATGGGAAACACCCTTTAAATATCCGTTTTTATATAAGTTTTTAAGTTCTTTATTTTATTTTATTATATTATATTTTATTTCTGACAGGCGACGGCACAATCAGCGCCGAGGAGTTTTTGACTACGTGGACATCCAGAGGATACAGTGACATGAATACTGCCAAGCGCCTATACGACGTTTTCGACCTCAACCATGACGATGTGCTTGGCAGGGAGAATGACATTGTCAAGATCTTCAAAAACATGGACTATGACGGTAAGTAATGTTATCTATAGTGCATCTTGCCAGAGGCCGGCTGATGACGTCATTTCTGTGTGAAGACATAAGAGAAAAGTGCAGAGTTAGCCAATAAACCATGTAGTGATGGAATTCTGCTTCTTGTGCTGAAACTGCACACCAATCCCGTCTTCGTATCACAACTAGATTTTTAAAAAATCAATAAGTAGATGGTATTGCAAAAATATTCGTTATGATGTTATCGTTGATTTTGTGCACTTTATTTTTTTTCTGACCGACGTCATTTTTCTTTATCACCCAGGTGACAGTAAACTTAGTGAGACAGAATTTGTATCAGAGTGGATGAACGTAAGTATAATACACACACACACACACGCACGCACGCACAGAGAGAGAGAGAGGGAGGAAGGGAGGGGGCGAGGGGTGGAAATACAAGAGAGGATAGTGAAATATCAGACCACTGCTTCTTTGTCAGATGTCCTGGTATATATCCTCAATTATTAAAATTTCAAACAATGTCATGAAGGTCGCGCAAATAGAAAGCAGTGCAAATCCTACTGTATCACTAAAAACCTAGACACTCTCTTGCATACCGGCACGGCAGATATGTTTTACAAGGACGTTCATGTTAAATATCGTTTAAATTTGTCTAGGAATCGTGGTGTTATCTTTTTTGAATTCCGTTTTTGTTTCCGTTTCAGATCATGTCCCAGATCTCTCGTGGTCCCCGATAAGAAAAAAATCGATGTCACTGGTAGATCACTGAGGACTTTGAAGAGCAAAGACATCAGAGTTTGATAGAATCTGACTTTATTGCACGATGGCTTGACCTCCTTCGTTGTATTTTTGTCACGGATGTTTGGAATGTTTTCAATAACAAATTTACCCATTGATTAAATATTCCCTGAGTTGGTTTTCTTTATGTCATCTCTAGTATGTATTTCAGAAATACTTTTTATATTGAAAACTCAATTGATTTAATGCACTACAATTTTGTCTAGTGAGGCAGTAAGAGAAACATTTTAGAGTGACATTAAGAGCAGAAGTGGTCGTAAAAGGGACTTTTATTTTATCAAAACGATTCGAAATTGTCTTTACCTTTCTTCTGCTACAAAGAAAGTAAGGTTATGAATTCGCAAAGAATATTATTGAAATTAATTTCGCCCCATGCACTGAGATGTATGAAATGAATAGAAACAATTGCAAATCTACGCAATATTAAAAACATGGGAAACTACAAGTAGAAAAGCACTCCGAGAGCGCAGGCCTCCGCCAGGCAGCGATTTATTATTATTATTGATTATTGATTGATTATTGATCCGGATCACCACCAAAAACTAATCATCTCTTCCTTGGCCCACTTCTGACAGTTCCTGAAAATTTCATCAAAATCGGTCCATAACTTTTTGAGTTATGATGATGACAGACAGACAGACAAACAAACAGACAAACGGGGTGAAAACATAACCTCCTTGGCGGAGGTAATGAGAGAGAGAGAGAGAGAGAGAGAGTCTTTAGTGTGTGTTTGTAAGGGAAATAAAAGACTCCGGCGATTATCTACGTCTATAGTTTTGAAGTCATAAAACTATGTAACATCTTTGCATGGTACTATAATAATAAGTTTGGCTAAAAATTAGCCCATTACTTCCAAACATGCCTATTATATATATTTCATATATAAATGTCACAGTGTGAAAGTGTCAACAAGAAAAGTGAAGCAAATAGAAGTATCCATGAAGCTCTATTATATAAAATTGTGTAGAAGGCCTTGTGAGCATTGGTATTTCCATTGGACATACCATAATTTTACAGAATTGCAGGTATCACGACTTATTTGTTACAAAGCGCAAATTTCTCAAAATGCTCTTCGTCTTTTATATTGATTTATTCTTTTCTTTTTGTTTTGTCGTGTACCCAATGTAAGTATTTCGTGTTACCTACCAACCAGAAAAAAGAATATGTATATATATGGTAGCCTTTTTAAAGCAAGACCTTATGACAGGGGCATCCAAGCCAGCATTGAAATTTGTTTAATGAGCAGTATTAGAAACCCTTAACGAGAAAGCATAGAATGAGTCACAAAACGAAGAGTTATTAAGGTTTAATTAAGTAAATAAATAAAGGGATATATAAAAATAGATAAATAAAATGACACGACTTACGAGACGACAATATGAAGATATCTTTTAAGATATTAAAATATCCGAAATTTTCGTCTAACACCAGAATGAACAAACATGACAACTGTTTATAGTTTTTTATACCTTGATGGTAATGGCATAAATTCTCGCCTTCACCAAGTTCAGAGCGCGATAGATAGCGAACAGTCTGGGTCTTTGCAAAAGTACCACAAACATAAACCGAAGTATATGAAGATAATTTAAAAAAATAGATCAAGTGGGTGAAGAAGAAAAAGAAAGGTGGGGGCATTGAAGGCTGCTACTTTTGGTTTTAGTTTGTTTTCTTGTATTTGTTAATGAACAGTTATCTGTACTCAATTAATCCGAAGTTGCAGGGGGGGGGTCAGGACTTGATTTCCTGTCCCCTCTTGAAATTAAAATTTTGACTAGCTATATCCATGGACAAAATTACGAATTATTTCCAAGCTATATCATAGTTCTAAACCGTACCAAATGACACAGTTCGCCCTCTAAAATATAAAAAAATTTGGGGCCCTTCAGCGGGCCGCGACGGCCCCGAACCCCACGCCAAATGGGGTGGGTCCGCTTCGCATCCATTCAAATAATCCTGAATCCGCCCCTGAGTTGGTAAGAGTTAAATTGTGGAACACCAAAGAGGCTAATCGACCTATCGGTGGGAAAAGCCAGTTGTACCGTACCTCAAGCTTGCCGCAAAAGGTGAACTCGTGCCATTAGGGTCATCTGAAGCCTGACCCCGTCCATCTGAGACGATCACGCGGATATAAGCTAATAGATAGAGCCCACGCTTATCCTTTAGATCGGGGACACTGGATAACTTATACAAGTGCAACACCCGGCACATTTAGGATTCGCAGCACAAAGGTAAGACCAAGGTAGATCATGCACATCATGTGTTTTGTTTCTTTTTTTATGCATATATCGCAACTTTTTCACGATTATTCTTTTCTGATACATAATCTACATGTATGTATAATCTACATACATGTACATGCAGGCCTCTTTAAAGTATTCACTCAACTAATTTTTCCAGGCATCAACGATGAACTCCCTAGTAGTTTTACTAGTCGCCGCATTGGCAGTAAGTGGTGAGTTATGTCTGTTGAATTTCAACGGTATATGAAACATTTACAGGGGAAAATATTTCAATGATCTACGAATATACCTGCTTTTAATCGTTAACATGTATTTGCGCACCGTATGTTGGTCAACACATTTGGTTTCATACAGTCTCCTTTGAAGGATAACAACTGTTCGCATGAGGTCATAATTCGCAATAGATACATTGTAAATAACTCACAGACATATGATGAATTCCATTTTACCACCAAAGCAGCGGTTATAGAAATTATTCTTGAATTTGTGCCTGCCACCAGACCACAGTGGCGAATTTAGGGGGTGTAAGGGGGGTCCTCCCCCCCCCCCTCACTTTCTGGAAAAAAATATTCCTCTCTTGATATTAGAGTCTTGAAGAGCTGATTCATAGTTCTAAACTGCACCGAATGGCACCGTTTGCCCGTCAAAACACCGAACCTCACACCAAGAGGGCAAGGGCCGGCTTGTATCCGAGGCCTGTCATTCTTTAAAATAAACTGGACCGCCACCCCCTTCAAATAATCCTGGATCAACCCCTGAGACCACAGAGACTTAGATACGTAGCTATACATCCGTTATAATCTTCTTAGAGCTTATAACAAAAAAATCCAACTTTTCGGGAAAAAAAACATGGGCTATATGAATATCGGAATAGATTGATTTGCCATTGTGAAGTATGGGAAAATCGTCGTTTACCTCAGGTGTTTTCTTCCCAAAACGAACAGCTGTTTTTCTTTTAGGTGCTTGGATTAGCTCTGTGCCTTGAATTCAGTTAGGGGCCTTCTATTAAACTTGAAAAAAGCTGTTAGTTTTGAAAAGGGGCTTGTATTTCATTTTTTTAATTGAAAAGTACTTGAGTTTGATCACATTATCAAAATGATTTTATATCTTTTAGTTTTTACCTGAATACAGACAATAATCCAAAAATTAGTTCATTATATTGTCTCTCATTATCAGAGAGTACAAATACAAAGTGTATATGAACTAATAATTACGTCTCTTAATATATTCTTTGGTACGTGCGGTCATGAATGACAGTAAATTGTCCTATTTTGCCTCCCCCCCCCAAAAAAAAAAATAAATAAATAAATTAAAAATTAAAAAAAAAAAACGAAAGTCCTGGAATTTGCTCTTATTGTTACTGTATGAAGAAGGCATATGTAGCGAGGTAGGTGTGTTGAGTACGAGCATTGTATCTAAGCTGCACCGATAGCTATAGCTTGCATTCATGCGTGGCGTGTGTGAATGAAGATATTCCACATCCGTCTTCTGCGCATTTCACATCCGTCTTCTGCGCCCGACTTTGCTTTGCCATACTTAGACCAAAAAGGTCCGACTCTCACAATATTTTATATTTCAGTCAAGTGCAACTCCGAGGTATCATTCGCTATCGACCTGTTTGACAGAGGAGATCAGGACAAGGACGGTGAACTGACGGAGAAAGAACTGGAGAACGTGTTCCTTGCCTTTGACACAAACGGTAAGGATTTTTGCTCGGGGGAAGAAGGCACAGGGATTGACAATTTTGAAAAAGTAGACAAGGAAATTTTATCATAATGCATGTATGGCAAAGTGGTGGTGTTTTTATACGTCTTTGAGAAGGTAACTATGGAAGAGGAAGACTGGTGAACAGCAGTACATATTGAAGGTAAGGGGACAAGACTGGATTTGCACCCTATATCAGCCACTGGGAGAGAGCAATATCTCTTTTAAGTCTATTAAAGATTTCAAAGGATCCACTAAAATCCAATTAGTAACACTATCTGGGACCTTGGAATACCTTTGCATATTCTTTTTGCATTTCAATTTTTTAAGTTAAGAAGCATATAGATTTACAGCAAACGTTCCGCAAATAAGTGAATCATATCAATATTTTTAGGTAACGGTCAGATCACTAAACAAGAGTTTGAAGATGTCTGGGTGAAGAAACTAAACCTTGGACCCAAAATCATGGCTGACGAACTCTTCAACAAAGCAGATATTATAGATAACGACTATCTTGATCACGAAGATTTGAAGCTTGTTTTCAAAGCTTTTGACTTTGACGGTGAGATTTTTTTATTATCTTCGTTTTGTTAAGGAGTCGGTACGTTCAGTAGCATTGGCATATGTCTTTCTGTCTGTCTGTCTGTCTGTCTGTCTGACCGTCATTACTGGAAAATTGAACCGTGAAATACCTATGAGTTTTATTCCAATAAAAAAACACCAGCGTTTAGAAAGATTTGCTGTGGGAATTAATTATTGTACACATTGTAAACATTTTCATAAAATTTTAACATTTTCTGACAAACGGTAAGGACTACCATAGAGTTAATGACATGGCCTCACAAAAATACATGTTTGTTGCGTATAGGCCTATGTTGTCTTACATTATTCTTTTTTTTCTTTTTTTCTGCTGTTGTTGTTGTACTATCAATGTCTGTTTTCTTTTTTTACTCTTTCTTTTTTTCTTCTCTTTTTTCCCTTGTCAAAGATGTTCAATCTATTGGCGCCTAACAGGTAGTTTTAAAGATTGAAATCTTTTACTAAGGCCCGTAGTCAGCAATTTCAAAAGGGGGCTCTGTTTCTGAAAAAGTGGACCTTTTTCAATAAAACTGTTGTGTACCTAGATCAGATTTTGCCCTGAATGGACCTTTTCCTGACAAAAAGGGTGGTTCTTTCGAACCTCCTCCTCCCATTACCCCCTGGCTACAGACCTGAATACTGGACTATAATTAAGTCTATTTTAAGACATTTTTATGAAAAATAGGCTCACGACCGCATGAATAGCATGACTAATCTTCATCGCTCTATTTCTCTGCGTTCCCATCTCTTTCTTTTTAATTTTCGTTATGTCCATTCATTAAGATTTTCATTTTCCTTTTCATTCAAAACTTGTTTTCGATGTTAGATATTAAAGTATTTTTAACACTTGCTCATTTTATTAGAAGTGTATGTATTTATTTTTTCCATTAAATGATCATGAATTAAGAATTTTTATCATTATATTTATTTATCTTTTATAGAGTTTCTGTGAACTATATTTTCAGGTGATAAATCTGTGAGTCTAAACGAATTCCTGACCAAGTGGGGATCGCTCACTCTCATTGGATAGGTGCGTGATGACGTCATAACCTCGTTGGCCCACGTGACATCTCTGACGTCCACCTCCTAATATGGACTTGTGTTTCCAGAATACAGTATTTATTGATAGATATAAATTTTGCATAAATGTAAAATTATATTTAGATCATTCACAAAACAAAATAAAGACACATTCGTTGATCATAAGAACGTTTTCATCCAATTCGAAATTTAACTGGCAATCGTTGAAGACGGTATTAACGTAATCCGAGTAAGTGTTACTTTAGGAAATTGGTCCTACACTGTAAAGCTCGTTATACATGAATTATCTAAAGTAAATTGTGTTAATATTGAACTTTTGTTTTCACTTCAGGAATAGACTCCTTTATGGTACACTCGTTATTTTTTATCACTCGTTGTTTTGATCCTAATATCACCACAGGATTAAGATATCGTCAAAATTAAGTATCATCAATTAAGATTAAGATATCATCAATTTAGATTAAGATATCATCATAGGATTAAGAAAGCGTCAAGAGCTGGATTTTTCCACTCCATTGAAACAAAATATCATGAACTTTCATAATTATGTGAAGGAGTGAATAACGTGCATGTATAATTTGTATAGGCAATAGCAGCTGCTCGGTCTCTGAAATTTTCTGTAGGACAAAGAATGATTCACGATTAAGATTTTTTCTCTCAAAAAAAGTTTAAAAGTGTGACTGTGTTAACTTTGTGTAACTCTCCACTCGCCTACTCAAAATACATAAATTTCAAGTTGAAAATAAACATCAGCCCACATGTGCTTCCGAGCTTTTTTGTGTGTACATTAAAACAACTCTTTCTTTTAAGCACAATTTACAGACAACAATTTGAAAACAACAATTTACAGATTCGGATACAAAAGAGAAGAGACGAATGGTTTCATTAAAG
Source organism: Lingula anatina (assembly GCF_001039355.2). Next base: position 346,604 of record NW_019774058.1, read on the forward strand.
CAAAACTTTATTGGGATATTCTGTTCGTCTTTGGCCATAGAGCAACGTGCACGTATTTAATTGCATGCTAAATCCACTCGGGATGAGGAACTTCACATGAAATGAAATCCCACTTGATTTTTATTGCCTTTTTCTGAATACTTCTTGTGTCTGATAAGTCTGATTATATATTATATGGATAATCACTGAAATCGCAGGTACAAGGTTAATAAGGAAAGCCAAAGAGGGAGAAAGAAAGCGAGAGAGTATGAAGAAAGAGAGAAAAGAGCAAGAAAAGAGAGAGAGAGAGAAGCGTCACATTAATTCTGGTGAGGTTTTGTCTCACTGTTCCAACATTCTACGTAGATCGTCTATGTCCATCTGGGACATCGCGTCACCGCCATCCGATACTCCGTCCTGTTGTTAAACAGCTACTTCCTTTTCGATTTCTCCCTCGTCGTTGGGTGAAGCAAGATCTGTGTCGAACTCGCCAGGGCTGATCCTTTTGTCCTTATTATCATCCATCTCGGCAAATTTACGTTGGATGGTATCCGCGTCCACTTTCCCCTTGCTTCCTTTGATTGCTTGACCGAACTCGTTCAAATCCAGGTAGCCATTTCTGAAAAATAGTAGTACATGAAAAATTATTTCAATGAACAGGATTGATGGTTAAACATGTTATGTACTATCTTGTACTCACTAAAGGCGACAAATATTTTCCAAACCAAGAGTACGCTAGGCCTCGGTTTAAACTAATAGTCAATTTAGTCATTTATTAATTAAATTTCTAAAATTTCAATTCAACTTTGAAATATATAAAGGAAGAATTTGATCTGAAAATCACGAAATGATTTATTGAAAATGAACACCGTGGTTGGGTTTGTGTGCGTATTGTAGTTCTACTCCAGTGTTTCTAGTATATGTTTTTTCACAGTGAATGAGATTGTTTGATTTACAAGTTTATTCTTGCAGGTATGAATGTCAAATAACTGAGACAGGAAATAAATGGGACGTTTTCTGGAGCATTGCATAGCTTACCCGTCTTTGTCAAGGGCCGAAAAGGAACTTTGTGGGGATGCAGTTTCTTCGTTTTTGTCATCTAATTCTATCGATCTTTTCCCATACCAGCCACACTGACAAGTCGTCCTGAAAATAAATAAATATAAAACAGATCTACGTAGCTTTATTTTCACCAAAGAAGGGACTGAATTCGACCTTTTACATAATCAAGCTCTTAAAACGTTGCTTGTCATCTTATTAATTTGCTTATTAAAACCAAGTTTATATTTGCCACGCGATCTCCGTAAGGTACCAGTACATTGCCCGTTAATTCATTTTCGTGCGGCGTCTTTGCGGAGGTAGGCGGTGGCCGTGCAAAATCGTTCAAAATCGAACAGATTCAGGGATTCCGTAGCCTCTACGATTTGTCAAGGTAACTTTTTGTCAAATTTAAGCATTATCGTAGACGGGATGGCACGGTTCCCTGGGGGCATTGTTCGATGAACTTGCGCTGATCATGATAATGGTTGAACCTTTTGTTGGTCTCATTCCCTTCCACGTTCGGTGATTTTAGGCGGTATCACATTAGTAATTATGTTAAAAACTCAGAGTAATTAGAGTAATTTGTTTGCATGAATACGGAATTGTGCGTTTCCTTACTTCGGGCACAAAAGGTGCTAAAATCGCCGATAACGTCTCTATCTTCAAGGAAGCCGCACTGCACTGAGACCTCAGTAAGACCACTTTTCAACAAACAACCGATTTTTCCCCACGTGGCCTCAAGGTCATTTTGGAAATGTGTCCCGGTGTAACAGGAATAGAAGTCTTTGGAATGGGAGCCCGGGCTCTCATTTGATTAGTTAAGGTGAGTTGAAGTGTTGAGCTTAGTGTATGGGACGAATGTCACCTGTACAAAGTAATGGGAATCGGACTACGGTGCCTCGCGGACTTCCATTCCTGTTACACCGACACCCGCGCATAATGTATACGTAAACGCTCTTGCCGTAGTCAGTAGCCATTTTCAACGAAAAAAAAATCAACGCACGACGACCGTGGCTAATGTGATCTAGGTTTAACTATAGTTTTGATTAAAATCATTCGATACAGAACAAAATAAAAAAAAAAAATCCTTATTAATTAATATATAAATATACTACTTACCATCCCCAATGTTTACTTAAATAACATCCAGAGCGATATCGACAACCACCACCGCAGTTACATCCGAATATATTGCATCGTCTATAGCCACAGTAGGGCGTTCCCTTGAATGAAAATTGAAATCAAACTGTCTATTAAAAGTTTTATATTCTTTAAAAAACTTTCTTATCCGTCGTTCCCTCTTCCCACTTTGTCTCTTTCTTTATTAAAATATATCTGTAGCTGACAATTAAAGGGATAATAATTCTTCGTTTCGGCCACAAAATGAATTTTCCTGGAGTAAACAACAATTTTTCCATACTTACCAATGCTTAATGAATCCATTTTTACATTCAAAATTAGTCCCTATTTTTTTTTCTAAAAAGTTTGGTTTTTTGTTAAAATCTCTTAAGAGATCTCTTAAGAGATTTTAACAGAGTAGCCATCAATGGAGGTCACGTGGTCTAAAGACAAGCTCAGATATCAGAATAATAGCTATAACTGCCGTAAAACAGAATATGTTTTATTTCTGAGTTCTTCAAAATGTTTTTATTGTGAAATATAGATCTCATACGAAGAGTTATTATCCCTTTAATTTATGTACACACACGCTTACCTATTCATTACAATTTTTATTTATTTATTTATTCAATTGTGTGAAAGATTATGCCATATTTACTCTTGTGCAGTCCTTGCAGTAACCCTTAGTTGCTCTGCAGCACGCAGCCTCCGTCTGCCACACACATGACGACAAGATAACCACCAACACAATCAACATATAAGAAGACATGCCTGAAACAAACAATTATTAAAAATAATGCTTTGAAATGAAAAAGAAAGATGATAAAAATGCAGAATTCCTAACTTTTTTTCCCCTCTCTCTCTCTCTCTCTCTCTCTCTCTCTCTCTCTCTCTCTCTCTCTCTCTCTCTCTCTCTCTCTCGCCGCGGGAGCAAAAAAGAATCAACATTTAACAAAATGGATTGATTTCATCCTTCAAAAAATTACTTATATACATGTATTTAAGTTAAAGAAGGGTTAAATACATAAGGCTCACCTTTAATGATGTATTCTGTGTCAACCAGCTGCTGTTGTTCTTGCTCTTCGGTTTTTCAATCCTGTTAAACTCAGCCGAGAAAGACTGTCAGCATACTGTCAAGTCCTCTGTTGCGGGACTTTATATACTGTTCCAAGGCGGCCAATTTTTTTAACGAAATGATTATTATGTAAATGTGGGTAAAGTAAGCTTTATGTATGTGATTAAGCAAACGGCTTCGGGCTATCCTGGCAACTTGATTGGATTTTCAATGTTGAATTGACGAGTGTCAATAACTTGAAGAAACACCCAAAGTCGGCAATAAGGACCGTATGTCCACAAAGAAAAGCCGACTCTTGGGCATGTTAGTATAGCGTTTGTGTGAATACGGAATGAATTTACAACTTTTCATTGTTTTGTTACCAAACAATTATCCACACCTAGCACCATCGGCATTATGAGGACGTAAAAAACATTGCCAATAAGTGTCCATTATACGGATTGATACATACATGAAATGAAAAGTTTTTCCCTAAATGACAAGTCGTTTCCACTTGAAACAAATGGCAGCCAGAAAACATGTACTTCACAGAGCTAACATTTAAACTAAAAAGTATTTGACTGGCGTCAGTAACGTATGTATCGTTTTAGGAGATGAAAATGGTAATTGCTGTGAAGAACTAAATAATCTGCATATAACCATTATGTGCTGTGTACACAATCGTTTACTTTGATATTAAGAATGGTTATCGTTACTAATTTTGTATATATTTTGAGAATATTTATGGAACAAAATGAAAACCGTTTTGCCTCTTATTATTTTTCCAGAAGCATCCCCGCAACATATGAATCAAATGACTCTCCCAAGACTACTTATTTATGATTAAGGAAAGTTATTGCAATAATCAATTTCAGATTTTAGAAATACTAGTAAACATACTATTTAACACTGCACCTCAAATATTTTTGTTGCTTATTTTTAATTCCTGTGAGAAAATTAGCAAAAGAAATCAATGCACGCACGCATACACACACACGCGCACACACACACACACACACACAGAGAGAGAGAGAGAGAGAGAGCAAATTTTTCTCTTAACAGGGAATGTCAACCTAATATGAATACCAATAGATATGTTTTAATCAGATTTTGTGAAGCTTTGCACGAGGCAATTGGGCACTTTGAATGGTTTTGCTCTTGATCGTGACAAAGATCTTTTCAACACTGTTCGTGTTCACAGAAAAGTAAGTTGAATTTAACAAAGAGGAAGCGAAAATACTTGGTATGCTACGTTCAGAAATACCTGAAAACAGGGTTTTTCTGTTAATTGTTGGAGCTAAATAGTGTTGAAAAATATTCAATGCATAAGTGTGTGTGTGTGTGTGTGTGTGTGTGTGTGTGTGTGTGTGAAGAGAGAGAGAGAGAGAGAGAGAGAGAGAGAGAGAGAGAGAGAGGATTGCAAAAAAAAAAATATTTTTTTTCTTCTCCATTTTTTTGCATGTGATATGTTGAGGAGTGGAGATAGGCCTTTTTAAGCTTTAGCGTCTAGATAATTTATGCTTTTCTCCGTACTGATCACGCATTTATTTGTTTTCGTTCCATTGTCTTTTGCGTGATTACAGGAATTTTCCATTCTCATGTTGCATCCCACCATTCAACATTTCCTTATTAGGCAATTTCTAATAAACTTGTTTTCAATTAAAAATATTTTAAATATTGTTTGAATAACTCATGCTTCGGCATAGTGTTTAACACGTGGCAGTGACATGCAAATCTATTGAGAAATTAACAAATCAAATCAAACTATGTCTGACTTTGACATTTTCCATCTTTTCTTACCACGAAATCAATTTTTATACTAGATGAGTCTTAAAGAAATTTAACTTACACTCAATATCTCCCTATACTTTTACTTATTTGATTGCTCTTTAATTATTACCTGCAATTAGTGAAAGTGTAAGCCAATAACTTTCTTTTTTCTTTCATTAGAACGCACGATGACTTAATTCACTAAAATGTGCCGTCATTGTGGAAACAAGGATATGCCAAGAAAAGACCCAAAACATTACCACGTGGAGATATTGTCTAAGTAACATCCTGAAAAATATGCATGTTAATGTTGTCGTGGGACGAAGCTGGTTCCAAAAGGAACCGAGATACCATCATTTAAACCGCGGCCATTGTTTGTAATAACTGCATATACGAGTAAACTTTCTCGGTTAACGTTAAATGAACACCAACTAACCCAACTGAGAAAGCGGATCTTCTCTCCCCCCCCCCCCCCTGATTCTGCGTGCACGCTTATCCATTATGCTTTCGAAATGTTTCAGTCTTTTGCCAAATATTTTTTAATCTGCGTGAACAAAAACAATAGATTGCATTGTGGCTTCTTAACTGTAAATGACTTTGCAAAGCGGGGAGCCTGTGTCCGGTAAAAGATCTGTAAATACATGTAGTTCTAAAACATTGAAAGGCAATGATAGTGTATGTGCATGTTTCAAGAAGAGTCTAAAGTGTGGGTTTGGCAATAGGCCTGTAGATTTTTTTCACAAAAATGCTTAGTTTGTTAGAAGTAGTAATGGCTGAATATCAATCAGTCCTGTAAGTTTTAAAGCAAAACATGGAACACGAAATATTATTTTTTCACATCATAGCATTTTCAAGGAGTGAGGTTGACCTTCCATGGCCTTCCATGTTTTCTTATTTATATAACGGTAATAATATATGTTGAAAAAAAAAGGGGAACTTTCGGAAAAAGGCACCGATCACACCAATTTTGGAACCTGGACTTAATTTTATGAATTATTATCAGTACTGTCAGTTTGAAGAGAGGTTTTCCACTTATTATTAAAAAGGCACCGATCACACCAATTTTGGAACCTGGACTTAATTTTATGAATTATTATCAGTACTGTCAGTTTGAAGAGAGGTTTTCCACTTATTATTATAACACTGAAAGTGCTTGGCGACAACGACAAAATCAATATCTGTACATAAAAATGAATGTTTCACACAAAAAATGTTTTAACTTCCAGAAAAATAATGCAATCAGGTTGATTTTTCGAACCCAACTTGTATTTTGGGCCTATGAATCTTTTCAGTAAGTTTTTCTTTAATGGTCATTATGGCAGCAGTCCCTATAATAGGATTTCCTTCAATTTTGATGCAATATTACATAATGCTTTACACCATTCTTTTATAATATAATATAATATAATATAATATAATATAATATAATATAATATAATATAAGTATCCTGGATATTCAGGACATTTGAAGGACGTGGAAGTTCAACCTCAATCCTTGAAAATGCCATGATTTAAAAAGATATTTCACAAAAATCTTGTCAACTTCAGGAAAATAACCCAATCAGGCTGGTTTTCAAACCCAACCTGTATTTGAGTAATACTCATCATTTTTGTAAGTTTGAGGAGAATAGGTTTTCCTTAAAATGTGTTTTCTGTACTGCATATATGCTTAGAAAAGGAAAACTGCATAATTGTTGGAGAAATGGTCTGATCAAGCTAACTTTTGAACTTGAACTGTATTTGATGACAATTCATCAGTTCTGTAAGTTTGAAGACAAGAGGTAAAACGATTTTCCACTTATCACTAAAAGTTCTTGACGAGGGTGATGACAGTGACCACAGGCACAGGTGATGGCTTTATGTACAAACACATCTGTCTGTATGTAAAAAAAAGGAGAAATATTCATTTATTTCATGTAGTAAAATTATGTACAAAACCACTCCATGTATTACAATGTTCAGATAAGGTGAAGCAACATACTGGACATTACATCCAATGTGTCTCTCTGTTATATAGGTTTCAACAACTAATTTTTCTATAAATTATCCATCCACATAAGCTTACCAAGTCTCAGTTCACTGAAGAGTTCCATGCTCTTTTGCCATTTCCAGTTACTAAATGAACCTGTGTATAAATTATTTCAATTTATTTTTATTTGTGCATTTTAGCTATCATGCTTTTAGATAGCAATGACAGTTAAGGCGTTTTTTATTAATCTAAGGGTTAAGCACAGCTGTGAGTTATTTTACATTTCCTCCATAAGTAGATATTCCTTGTGAACTCCATCTTATAATTTCTAATCCAGTTGTCTGAATTGTATTATAACACATTGATGGCTAGAGAGTTGACAGTTGGGTATTTCTGATCCAGTTGTCTAAATTGAAGGGCAAACTTGTTCCTCTCTGCTGTGTAGCCGAGCTCATGACACAGGCGTGCCTGGAAGTAGAATAAATGGCATTGTTATGAGATAAATATCCTCTTTCTTTTTTGCAAATCTGAACTATATAGACCACAGTGTGTGTCATAGTGTGGATAAAAATATTTTGTGTTTTGGATATTTACATTTTAAAAATCATGAAACAAAAAAAAAAAAAAAAAAATGAAAAATGAAAATACTTCTTTAGAACTGATAATATTGACTGTGTCCTGATATTCATTTTCAACAATTACAAAACAACTATTATGACAGAAGGAAGAAACTTTTTGAAGCTGACAATAACAACTGTGTCATGATGCTCATTTAAAAAATTACCATCAAAAATTATGAAGGAGGGAAAAAACTTCAAATCTGGTAATTATGTCTGAGCTGTGATGTTTTACTCTGGAAAATATGCCAATCTGCTTTGCTGAATTACCCCAGTCATATCCCATGCTAAGAGATTAACCCATTCAGTATCTTAAGAAATTCAATCTTGAACTTCAAAACTTTAATCACATTCTGTAGGCTTGTTTGCTTCTAAACACAAGGTTCATTTTCATACAAGTTGGTGTAAATTGAAAATTTGGAAATTTAGGAAATCATGACAGAACTTTTCAACCTTCAAAATAATGTTGTAGGCTAGTTAAACACAATCATTTAATAATCTAGCAACTGTTATTCCTTTACAGTTTTTTGGCTGGTCTTTCAGAGTAAATTTGCATGTCGTCTTTTTTTTTTTTAGTAAAAACACTTAACCTCATTTTGCCCATAAAAACATAAAACATAAAAAATCTCACATTACAAGAATTACACACACACACACACACATATAGTTTACCTGGTAGTATACAGCATCTTTAGTCCTCCAGTGAGCTTGTATGGAGACCAGGTTGTCTATAACAGTGTTCATTAGTAATACTGCTGACATGCGTGCTGGGGGGAGAGAGAAGCCATAATGAGAGAAGGTGGATTTGAGGACAGAATACACCACACAGAAATGACAGACATCACAAAAAGAGAGAGAGAGAGAGGGAGAGAGAGATAAGAAAACAATAAAGTGCTTGTTTATAATGTTGTTATTATTATTATCATTATAAAAACTTTTCCCTTCTTTTCTTATTAAAACTGTATTGTGGATCCTAGCTGAAGTGATTTGTTAAATAAAATGCTCCCTAATACAGCTAAGCTATTGTCAACGGTTTTATTAGATACAAGTTTTACACCTATTTACAGCTATGCTCTAGATTTTACTCTCAGACTTAAAACAGAGAAGTTGCTAATTAAAAAATACCTTAATTTTTCTCAACTAATCATACTACTTTCTCAACTAAAAAGTAATTCAATCATACATTTTGAAAAGAATTCTACCAGTAGCCTAAGAGTGCTATATTTAAACAGCATAAATTCCATTACCTGTTTTCTTTTGGTATGTGTCTTTTTCTTGAGTGGCGGCAGCCACTTTACATTTAGCATACAGGTACTGTGTCCGTGCCTTGTTATATACACTCCCATGAGTCAATACTGTTACCAAGTCCTCCTCTATCATTCTTAGTGCCTGAGCAGGCATATTCATGGTGAACTATAACAGATACAGTACAAATCTATTGATCCGACATACCACTTGTGCAGACAAGTCATCCAGTAATATTTTGCATATTACATAAAGATTTTAATTCTTCTACTCAACTTACAAGTCAGTCTGATCAGGGAATTATATCGTCTACAATATAATTCCCCGGTCTAATTGACAATTTTGGGAGATAAGAAGTCATCTGAGAAACATTTTACTAGACAAGGTACACATTTCCTTCAATAAAACTCCAATTTCAAGGTAGCACAGGTCTTACCAATAGGAAAATATTGCTCAATTGCATTATTTTTGTTATTTGTATGTATCCCAGATGCCAACAGATAGGCCATTTAAATGACTTAAACAAATGCTTCTGATCATATACACTTGCCTGCTTCCCCACCCCCCACATACTCCCTCTTCAAAACTCAAAACAATTTTTTTTTATGACGATGACATGACATTTTATTTTTAATGGATAAATACACACTCACACACACAGAGGCACACATACAGACACAGACTTACCTGTATGAAAGCCAGGTGCATCTTGGCCATAATAAGTGTCAGTAGCATGTGATGTGACTTGGCAACTGAGACACACTCTAATATATGGGGGATAGCAGCAGAGGGGTTGTCTGTCTGGCAGTATAACTCACCAAGAGCAAGCAAGACTCTAGAATTACAGTAATTTGAAGGTTATCTAACTATTTTTCAATGACATTTCAGGGAACTAGCCTATGAACACAGTTGAAATCACTGTGCTTTATCCTTTTACAAGTGCATTTGAAAAATACAAACATCTGTATACAAAGGCTGGCATAGATATTACATCTCTCAGTTACACAAGAACTCCATAGCATGACAGAAATTCATTACTTTTTTCTTGTATTTCAAACAGCTTTGCTCTTTTTTCTTTTTGGAAATACAACTGAATGTTTACATTATGATTATATATGCAATGTAAATATATTTTATTCATATACAAATATTTATATGCCTCATTACTAAAAAATTAAAATTATGAAAATAACCTGGAATACAAATCAGCTGTGCAGCTTTCCAGCTTCTTCTTTCTCTCCACAAGAAAACTGTGCAATATTTGGAAAGCATCTTCAACTTGGCCCTTTTCTTTCAACAACACAGCCTTCCTGTATTCTCCTTCCTTAGAATCTATAGCAGAAATATTGTTCACAGTTTCCATAGCAACTTGCCAGTTACCACAATGCACTGCCTGATCAAACATTATCTTCTGCTCACAAATGGACCATACTGTTGCATGCTGGGAAGGCTTGGGGAATTTCTGTTTGACATAACTGATGATTTCAAATGCCATATCATACATTCCCTATAAAAAATAATAAAATACTTTTTATTCTCTAGGAATTACAAGACTTCAGTGCTATTCATATCTCATTCAAATAACACATTTTTAAACATCTTTCTACTACTAAATATTTTATACTGTCATTCTGCCTGTCTTTTATATCAAATTCCAGAAGCATTTTTCTGTTACATTTTTCCAAGAACTAGTTGACTTGTAAAATAACCTGCGCATTGGATAACAAACTCCTTAAACTGAAGTGAAATATGGTGGCAAAGTCAAGTACATGTGGCAAAGTCAAGTTGATGTGTGGCAAAGTCAAGTAGATGTGGCAAAGTCGGGTAGATGTGGCAAAGTCAGTTAGATGTGTGGCAAAGTCAAGTAGATGTGTGGCAAAGTCAAGTAGGTGTGGCAAAGTCAAGTAGGTGTGGCAAAGTCAAGTAGGTGTGACAAAGTCAAGTAGGTGTAGCAAAGTCAGGTAAGAGGCAACCCACCTGTTCTGCATGCATGGTGGCCAAGTTACACAGACCCAAGCTCTCAGCCTCTCCTGTGTGGTACACCCCACCATCTGAAGATGCCAGGTTCAAAAGTAGCTGACTGGTTAGGGAGGACATTTGTCTAGAAATGTACGTAAAGACTAAAGTCTTAATAAACAAGTAAATATTACCATTTAATAATAAAAATGAAAATCAAGTCCTCAACTTGGTTAAGTTACAATTAAAGATAACCCTCTCTTCCATTACAAGGGGGTTAAACTCCCAAGACAGAAGTATGCTGAGTTCATAAGTAAACCCAGCACCAGTGCTTTTGTTCATTAGCATGTTTGGGACAAAGAAAGCCAAGGTATGTAATTATACTGTTCACATATTATTTTATGTGTACTGTGTGTGAAAGAGACAAAATGTCATGTTTGATTCGATTTTGCTTACAGCTCTTTTATCATATAGTTCTCAAAGAGAAATATGTCAAATTGTCAAAAAATCAAAATTAGGCAAACAAGACAATAATAAATTGTGATTTTTGCTCTATACCTGTTCCCATACAGACTCCAGAGTGCTGATTTTTGTGCAAAACTTGTCGCCATCAGATCCACCATGGAATGCTGGCAGTTCAAGATGTCACTGTTTACAAGACACTGGAACACACTGTAAATTATATATTAAAAATTATAAAAATTGGAGAAACAACATGAATACTGAATATAAAAAGCAATGCTGTTCAGAAAACATTATGAATATCATCAGATTAGTTCAGCATGACAGTATCTTGATCCCCATGTTCCTATGGATATGGGATAAAGGTAAATAGCGGCAGCTATATGGCAAATAATTTGATGGGGAAAATTAAAGAGCCAGATGTTTGTATAAGGAAAATTTATCTTTCACTGCTCCCATGTCTGAGAGAAGCTATTATAGAACTAATGGTAAAACTAAATGGTGACTTTGTTAACACATAAGACTGGATTAATACTTTTATATTTAAATATTATATTTGTATATATTGAGTACTGTCACACAAATAAATCTCTAATAAACTCTATTATTAATTAACCCATGTATCTATTGTTTACCTTGCTGGTTCAGCAGCAGCCACAGAGTTGTGCTGGGCAAATGCCTGAACTCCAAGTGATGCCAAGTACTGGAAAGAAAAACATGTGTCTTAGATCCTTCTAACATTGAAGCAGCAGAGTTTTCTGTACCATGCCAGTTTAAAAACCTTTTTAAATATCTGGCTATTACTTAAAAGGGTCACCAAAATAGGACCACTGTGTTCAACACAGCCAGTTAGCAAGATTCATTTTAAATGGTGCACTGGGTCTCATAAAAGGGAGAAAACACTTAGAGGTAAAAAAATCAATTATAGATTTTTCATGGAATACTTAGTACATGGAGATGTAGATCTTCAGACTTGGCCACTGCTCTAAACATGAGATCTGCAGTGTTTGCCGTGTACTGCTCTCCTAGCCTGTACAGCCACCCCTGGAAATGTACACAGAGCATTAAACATTCACCAAATTTATACATAGTGTGGTGCTAATTATGTAAAGGCAGTGCATATTTTTTGTGTGGTATGCCTCTGATGTTCAAGTAAATCTGTATCCTGTATTATAGTATTGTAATGTGTGAAGTGAAAGTTTGTCAGTGACAGCAGTATCTTTTACTTTTGAAGTCTAATAAATATAAAATTTTAAATATTCAAACAATTGGATATAGACAGTGGCATTAATTCTTATAAACAAATGAACTGATTTAAAACTAAATGGCTGCAAATTGTCAGAATTTGTTTCTGTAGCATCTACATGTACTATCTGTAAATAAAATCAATATGTATTTGTTTCTACAGCATTATTTATATGTTGTAATATATTTATAAATTCAAAGAAGCAATTATGTGCATGAGAGAGAGAGAGAGAGAGAGACAGAGAGAGAGAGAAAATCACCAAAGCATGCTGCAGGCACACATTGTCATTGGTCTCGTGTGCCATTCTGATAGCTTCCTGAAGAGCTGCCAAAGCTTCTTTTCTGAAAATATAAATAAAAACACTCTTTTTAATAAAAAAAACTGCCACCTTTGCCCATTCACATTGAGAGATGTTTCACATAAAAACATCTTAACTTGTTCTGTGAAGAACAGGCGAGTAAAATAAGGAAACAGTTTGAGTGGTTGGTTCAGAATTATGAAAGGACAAATACTGACTCAGACAGGTCAATCCCAACCCGAGTTTCAGGTCTCTGGGAACTTTGCTCTCTACTAACAGCATGTCTCTGGTGTTCCCAGTTCCAGGCCCAGGTTTCACAAAAAAAAAAAAAAAAAAAAAAATTAAGTCAGGTTCCCTGGCTAAGAACTTAATTACATGGCCACATCTTACCCTATCAGGAGCAGTGTAACAGCACTCTCATGAAAATCCTAATCAACTACGCCAAGGAACTGACTTAGGGTTTTTTGTGAAACTGGGGTCAGGGATTGCTGTAACTGATCAGGTCAGACATTACCCCAGTGATGCAACATTCAACAGAGTACAAGGGAAAGTCTTCTTGTGTAAGGTGTATGCATATCTTCATTATTAAATATTTTCCTTTCATTTAAAGTTACAATTATTTTGAACTTCTTCTAATGACAGCTATACTCAGATTTATTACCACTCCAATATTTCCCTATGAAAATATCTTTTGAGATATTGAAATAAAGAGTGGAGATGTCCCTCATTTTAGCTGTTATTGGAAGAAACTCTTAATGTAACTTTTAAGGGCATAGAACATCTGATGAAATTCTTTGCTGGACTCTATTACAACACTGTCTATGTGTCTAAACCTTACTAGTACTTTCAACATAATACCACAATAACTCTGACAACAAGAATGCATTACCTGTGTCCAAATCTATAATGCAGGGCTGCTAAATTGAGAGCAGCATATCTAAATCGCTTGTTGCACTCGTCCAATTTCTCATCCTTGCTTGCTGCACTGGTCAGCACCGAGGCCAAAGCGTGACGGTCAAAGTAGTGATATAGGCTATGTATAGCACCACAATATTCATCAACTCGTAGATTGTTCAGGTAGCTGAGAAAGTGCTGATAAAAGTGAAAATTTCAAAGCAGAATATGAAATATCAGTAACACAATAATATTTAACTTTTAAAAAGTTTGATCTCAGCTTTAATATCAATTATTCATTAGTATCAGTACAATGTAATATAGTCTTTGTTTTACCTTAAAATGTCTTTTATTCTAAATTATTCTGGAACATCATGAAAATATCCTTTTCTATGATTCTAAACTCCTTGGTGACATGGAAAATATTGATAAATTCTAAATTTTTCAGGTATACTTACTGCCTCTGCCAAATGTGGCATGCTCCTCAGTAACTGTGAGACTGTTGACTGTAGTTTAGGAGGAGGCAGTGCCTCTGTAGCATTGTGATGTAACAAGTTCACCTGGTATACAAAACATTGGTGTATACATGTGTGAAAGTTGTAAAAACTCCAAGTTCTGAAAACCTACCATGCAATTTCTCATTGCAGTTATTATAAATTTTTCACAAAAAAAAAAAATGAAGACTGAAAATCCTGAAGCCAAGCAAAATTCTGAAAACTTACACCCATGCACTGTAGGGTTCTACAGCCCAGAGGAGCAGAGTGCTTGGTATTCAAAACTCGGAAAAAACATTCAAATATTTCATCAAGTAATTTGACAGCTGATTCGAAGTAAAAATTCGTTATTTATTATCTACTTGGTGAAGAAAAACAACCCCTTGGTTTTAATATAAATTGTCCAGCAGGACCTCAATAATTTAAACCTCTACAGTTAAAAAACCTTTTTCCACAATTCAAACAATTCTTTCAAATATACATATAAAAACGTGTACAAAGATGTCAGTAGTTTTGATTACTGATAATTTTTTCATGCAGTGCAATAAATATGTGAAATTTTTGTCAGTGTAAAAGTTATAAAAAAAATCAAAATTAAACAGGTTTTTAGATGCAAATCTTCATAATTTTGGATTTAATTTTTTTAAATATTACTATAAATAATAGTACTATTACTGCACATTAACATTCAAATACTCAACCAGTGAAAATTAAAGTAAAACAATTAATCAATGAATCAAAAGGCGAAATGTTTTAATATTAATAAATTAAAGTAACCTGTTGAGAAATAAAGTACTCTGCCTGTCTCTGTGAATAGGTATTGCAACCAAGTATTCCACCTTCACTGAAAATGAAGCTTGCAGCAATTAGTTATTTACAATGGCACAGCACCACTTCTAACTTCATAGTGTCAAAAAGCCAGAAGTGCTTAAACTGAAGATTTGAGAATGACCAATTTAAAAGTTACATAAAACAACCCCACATGAACATGTGTATTCAATACTCTATGATTACAACCCTTTATATTATTATATTAATTTGTCAATATACAGTGAGTTGTGACTGTCAAATTCCTCACCTTTCATAAACCTCTGCTTGCTGTTTATGTGATGCCTCCAGTCCCAGTTCTGAAGGCACATCTCCATTCTCCTGGTCTTTGTTATATGCCCTGAAGTATCTCCTGTAACTTTGGCACAGTTTGGTCACCATATTAAAGGAAAGTTTGTCAAATGCCAGTCCCATTCTTCTGATAAATAACCCTACAATTGTAACAAAGACTCTAAAATTGAAGTGGACCTTAATAAGAAATCATGAAATTCAAAATGCAGGTGTCAAAGGCACACAAATTTATATAAGGGGTTCAGGGGAAAAAATACACCAAATATCCAAATTTTCAGTAAATCCAGAACTCTTTCTTCTCTTTGTACCACAAAATCCCACTTGTATCTAGTGACATAAAATAATAACATAACCGAATGGGGAAAACCAATTTCAACAGTAAACTCTACCATATTACAACAGCGCTTCTTGTAGCTTATATTTAAGTCTGAGAATGCAGTGAGAAATGCTATGTTTATACTTAATGAACATTGACCCATTTTTTCCTTTTGCCTGTATTCTATATTCCAAGTGCTTAGCAAGGAGACAGCAGGTACCATTTTTATGATAGCCTTTGATATGGTCAAGTCATGGGAAAAGTACCCACAACTTCCTGCAATGGAAGAATTCTACCAGAAGCACCATCTTAACTTACCAATGACACTACTTTTGCTGACCAAAAACTTTCCAGGTTGATCTTCTGATTCTTCGAACATCTCACTCAGAGCTTTGAAATAATCCATCAAAGCCATTATCCCATTAGTTGCTAAATATTCAAGCCTAAAACAGAAAGAATGGGGAACTAAATTAATAATTCCCATTTCAAATAATAGCATGTTGCTAATGGTCTAAAAATCTGACATTTCTATCCTTAAAGTTTAATAAAAGAGGCACAACACTTAATATTTTTAACTTTTGATTTAACTGAACTAATGACTAAAATTATTTGCTCTAAAAGTTGAGATCTGCATGATACCCATCTCAAAAATTAGTTATTCAAAACTTTACATACATAAATTGAAACTTAAATCTATATCTTCAAGGCTATGTAATCATAGTAATTTTTTTCAACAACTGTTTTACAAAATTGTACAAGTGTAAATCAGAGAATTTCTGAGCACTAGAAATAAATTAAATGTTCTAATATCCTTTTTGAAGGAGATGCTCTGGATAAACATCAAAATATCTGAAGCTTCAGGCAGACTCCATTTTTAAAATAAGCCACTGATTATATAAAAAAATCGTTTTGCATACTGTACAATTATATTGTTAAAATCCAGACATGCATTTCAGTAGCATTATACCTTTTCAAAAAAACTTCTAAGTATTTTGGTCTTTGGATTTCTTGCACTTTAAGGACAACCTCCCTCAGTTCCATGTCAGGTGCCTGTAAGATGAAGAAGTCAACATTTCACAACTTACATTTGATAACTTAGGGATCTTTATTAGAAAAAAAAAGACCAGAATTGTTATACATAAATTACAACAGCCAAAATTGGAACAGAATTTTTGACAATGGATTGTTTGATTAAACAAAAATTACATTTTAAGATCTTGCACTTGTTACAATAGATAAAAGTATCTGGTTCCATTTACTTGCATTTGGTAACATGGTATATAGCCAGGACATGAATGTCTGACAGTAAATCAAGGAGCAAAGAAATGCATCCGCACTCATATGAGCAGCAGGCCCGTAGCCAGCAATTTCAAAAGGGGGGTTCGTTTTCTGAAAAAGTGGACCTTTTTCCATAAAATCATCATGTACCTAGATCAAATTTTACCCAGAGTGGACCTTTTCCCAGCAAAAGGGGCGGTTCTTTTGAACCCCCCAAACCCCCCCTGGCTACGGGCCTGAGCAGACTAATCAAACATCCCTGTACACACACATGTGCACAGTCCATGTTGCTCCAAAAGTAAACACTTAAATTCCCCATTCTTTCAATGGCACTACACCTGTAATAATGAAATAAGCATGGTCATAAAATCCTTTCTGTCTTCTTCAGTGAAAATCCACTGCATAGCATCAACGGCATCAGCCAAGGAGTTCTCACTGTTGTCTTTAAATGTTCTGTATTCTCTAACAAGCACCAGCAGAACGATCTTGTAGGGAGTGACATACTCTTTCAGGGGTTTCTGCCCATTGAATCGACCAAGATTAGAGATGTCAGCCATGATCACTTGTCTGAAATAATTGTTAAATGGTTTTTAATTTGACTGAGCATCCACAAATGATGCTACATAAGACAGTATTGGATAAGTATAGAATCAATGACAATGTGGTGAAATATTGTATGTGCAGCAGTCTAAGCATCTATGCTATTCTTGAACTTCAAGTTGAAATAGAACATGGAGTCAGTGCAATTGCATCAATAAATGTGGTTCAGAAGCAGGGATGACGGTGATCAATAAATTAAATGTAATTTTAATTATTTTCCGGTGCCAGTAATGAAACTTGTACCAGTAAGTTAGTAATTTACTAGTAGTTTGCACTCTTAGAATAAAACACAAACATATATTTCTCTAAATCTATCATATAAGCAGGTTCATCAGTTAACTTTGTGCCTGAAGGAATTATTCTGGAGAGGATACAAAAGATAAAAATCAAAATATTCACATCCAAATATTTTCAGAGGCAAAATTCTTGACTTTTCAAGGAGCGCGCCATCTTCTAAAATAACGGACATGAAATACATCTATAAATCATACATAGAGAAATAATGCAGTTTTCGATACCTCTCTAAAATTAAATATTTGAAATAGTTAAATAAATTGACAAAACTATTTATTGATAAAGAAAATGTTAAATTATTTGCGATATTTTGTTTCTGCTGAATCAAACTTCCGCCGTGTCAGCAGGCCAACATGGCGGACAGCAGTCGAGAGGAAAAATTGGCTGCTGCTCGCAAGAAGGTAAATTATTTATGAGTAAAAAGAGAGAATTAGCCGGGTGCCATTTGGTTAGTTATCAAAGTCGCATGTGTACTTTATGTTGCTCTAATTTCATTAAATATTCTCTCCGACTTGAAACGCTGAAATATTTCTTGCGGCATAACGATACCCCTCCCAAATGTTTTGAGAACTTAGTTGTTTACGCCAAAACAGCTGGCTTCGTTTTATTTAAACACTAAATGATTATTCAACGCGAAATTTTTCTAGTAATATAGATGTTTGTTAAATCGTTACGTTTCTTTGAGCATGGCTTGTTAATCAACGTCTTCACGGAATTCAACCGGCGTAATAGGGCTGTGTATTCATGACGGTAATCTAATGCATGAGGCTAATAGAAATTTTATGCATGCTTGCTTCCATTGGTGTCATATGGCCAGAGTGGTGATTTATTACCAACAACTTCTTGAGATGCATTGTTTTGAGGTTTATTAAAGCTTTCAGATAACTGAATTGTTCACCTATTAGGCTATATACAGTTAAGACGTACACTCTGGACGACAGTCTGAAGTTCTTAAATTTAACACGGAATAAAATTTTTTAATTGTGGTAATGAAATCACCTCTACATGGTGTAACTTGAACTGTAGGAAGGTAATTTTGATATTTCCAGTTTTTACGGTTCCAAGACAAGATTGGAGATCCACCAAGTGCTTAGCTTTTATTGAATTTGTACATTTTTAAAAAGTTAACTGTCTAGAATAAGTCAAGGAACTCAGCAATACATTTGAAGAGACTACCGATGTCATGAGCAATAATTAGGGCCTTTTCTGTTTCCAGCTGAAGCAGTTTCAGAAGAAATCGGGGAAAACACCTTGCAATTCACCTGCCGGAGAGAAACCAAAAACCAAGAGACAGACAACTGTA
This sequence comes from Lingula anatina, assembly GCF_001039355.2. Next base: position 365,658 of record NW_019774058.1, read on the forward strand.
GTGGAGAATAAGAAGTATGAGGAGGGCAAGAAAAGTAATGGGAATCATTCTTCTGAGGTAAGGAGGGAATTATGGACATCATGCAATGTAATATATTTTATAACAAAAATAATTGAAAATTAATTGATTATCTTTTTTGCTTTAAACACACGAAAAAAAATTATGACCTTACAATAATATGATGCAAAGGACAATATAATATATATATACAAGCAAAATTTTCAAGACATAATTTTTAAGGAATAGATGAGGTTGTTCTTAAGAATTATATTGAGTTTAAAGTATGTGTGCCTGAGTTGAGGAAGAAAAAAAAACATTTTGCAAAAGTAACAAGTTGTATTTTATTCAGTGACATAGTAATAAGAAGCACCAAGCTGTCAACTATTTAAAATTAACCAGTGTTTGAAAGGAATCAAAAATAATTTCTAGCTTACCATTTTCAGCTATAAAAAATAGTGATACTAAAACATCTTCATATATCAAGATACTAGTACTTATAATAAATTTTAGGTCATTGCCAATTCTGAATCTCATAACCAGTCTGTGGACCATGTGGAAGCTGTTCCCATGTCAGTGAATGCAGGCAGCCTCAGGTAACCCCCTATAGAGCTGCTATATTGCCTTTAGTGCTTACATCTTCCAGATTCTTGTTGAAGTTCATGTCAGATGTGCATAGAAATAAGATGATAATAATAATGACGATGATTTGATGATAATAATGATAATAATAATTGTAACAACAGTGCTTTATTTTTGGGGTTTGATGTGCTTTTATATAGGCATTCACAAAATTCTAGTTAGATTGTAAAGGCAGGGAAAGAAATGTAAAAATGTCATAATTGTTCCTGAATCAGATTTGATGAGATTTTTCCTCTTCATAGTCCTCCCCCATCCACAGACACCCCAGACCAATCTGTGTACAGCACACCACCTCTCAATGATTCCAACCACAGGTAAAATATTTTATACCTAGGATCTGGTGAGAGGTATATTATCATGAATTTTCAAGCCAAATCTAATTTTCCATATCAAAAAATTTTTTTTTTTTTTTTTTTAATCATATTGTCAACCCATCTCTTTACTTGGATTCAATGTTACCATTAGTAATTAAAGGGATAACAACTCTTTCTATGAAATCTGAAATATGAATACTAGGGGATATGTTTAGAAAAAAAATGTTGTTTGTGATGGACTACAAAGTATGTTTAGGAAAAAAATTCTGTTGGACTTCAATGCAATTCTCATCCATTTCAGACCCACTGCTTCTACAGAGAGTCTTCAACAACTCTCCAGACAGATCAATGGCCTTTTGTCACAGGTAATAATAGTTAATGTACATTCCACAGTAAAGAATAGTTAATATATTTAAATTACGGCTGTAATATATAATATTTTGTAATATTTCTATTTATTGATAGTAAGTAGAGATACAGATTAAGATTGTCTTGATTTGTACTATATGGACTTGTTTTCATTTTAATACTGTCATAATTTGTAACACTTTTCATTTTAAATATGCAGTAGTAATGTGGTACAAGACAGTCTAGTTTATGACAGCTACCATTATTATTTGATATACATATTACTTACATTGCTTGCTTGTTTATAGTCATGAAAGTCAGTGCATGTGCTAGTATTGCAAAGTAGTATAATTGTTAATAATGATAACAATTATATTAATTTTTTTTCTGATTCAGTCTGATGCCTATGTGAATGGGACAATTGGCGACAAATATGATAACACTGTTGGCGAATTGGAGGTCAGTCTTTGTGTTATATCAACTATGTTCACTTTAAGATTTATAAAACTTTAAACTGTAAAACAGCCCTTTTTTACTTTCAACAGTATAGATCTAGTACATGATTTTTCTGTATGAAAATATATTTATGTTTTTTTTTTTACATCACCTTTACAAATTCATCATCCTCTTGGTTTTAAAAAGTTATGTTAATTTGAACAACTGGGGTTTACTATAAAGTTAGCCCAAAGAACAATTTCATCCATAATTCTTGTAAAACCTGAGAACGGTCGGAAAGTTTTGCATTTATAACTTGACACAATATTTTGCTTTGAAAATCTGATCAGAACAAAAAATAAAAAAAAAGACCAATAAAGGGAATTTGTTTTCTACCACAGTATCATGATTTTTCTCATCTTATCATAGGTTAACTTATGATGATGTTGATGATATTCAATGTTCTTATAATTAATTCGTTCATCACTGGTGAGGGGAGTCCAAATGCATGCTTTCAAGTTACAGCTGTTGTGGTATGGTGGTACCTTGGGTGTAATATCTTATACTCTACATTTGGTTCTATTTCATATTCTCCTGTGATTTTGTCCTCAGCATGCTTACCCACACTGTCCAAATGGACAGAAAATCAATAGCTGAAATTTAATGCGAATAAAAGATCAAATAAAGTTGGGGGAAAGACTGAAAGATGAGATGTTACTCATGTTTGATGCCTGTGATGTATGATTCTCAGGGTTCAATGTGATTATGGAGCTAATTTTTTTTTTAAATAGAAATCAAAGACTTGTAATGTTATATTGATTTTTTTAAATGAAAACAAATTGCAGAGAATTATATTTTGCAAGAAATATACTTGCTGTGTTTTATCCCTTTTGATTAGTTGTTTTTACATTGGTTTCTGTTTTTATATATATTTTTTTTTATTATTTATTAGGTGATATCTGGTGCTTTTTGTCTTCCATCTTGCTTTTTGGGAAATTGAAATCATACCACTGTTGGTTTGGGATTCAAATTTTATCGCAGTCCTCTTTTATTTGGGGTTTAAAAGATAAATTATATTTTGGTCTCTTTATACAATTTGAATCTAGGCTAGAAATCGTGAACTCGCAGCATTATTAGAAAAACACAGCCAAAGTAACCGGCAGCTTGCAATGCATATACATGAGCTGGTAGGTATATCTGGTACCCATCTAGAATTTGCCACTTTTTTCTTTATTTATATATTTGTGTGTGTAATGATGTATTCATTTTTCTAATTTTGAATGCATTTTTTGTGCATCTTGTTATTTTTATTAATTTGGTTTCACAGTAAAGATATTTTTCATATTATTTTTTACTGATATTTTTGGACATCTTGCTTGAAAGTCAAAATCATTCCTACTTTTTTCCCCATATCTGCCCAAAATCTGGAATGTTTGACATTTGTGATGGATTTTTGCTTTGCCCATTCTGAGGTTTACATGTTAACCTTAAAAAATTTCCCCAAAATTCCAAATCATTTAAATTAGTCACTTCATTTTCTTCCACTCTGGTATAATTTGGTCTTAAAGTTTTAAAATATTTTATTTACTTTAAAGTATTCTTCAGAAATTGAAGTTAGTATTTGTATATTGATTATTAGAAGTTTTCACATACATATGATATGATGCAAACATGGAGTTTTTCATGATAGAGTTGAAACTGCAAGAACTTTTTCCTAGTAATTAGGTTTAACATCTAGTAGTACTAAATATTAACTGCATGATATTCAGGTACTGATTATTAGACTGGACACTGCTAATGACTAATGCGATAACACAGAGTAACCACGTCATTAAGCATCTCATAATATATTATTTTGATATCTCTTTTCACTAACTTTTTCCTGTTGGTCTCTTTGAAGAATGGCGGTCAAGTTCTCATAATTTGCTGCTGCTAGTTGAGACACTGAAATTAAACAAATAATAAAAAAACACTTAATTTAGATATGTGAAATGCACCTTTGGCATTGAATGTTTTATCATCTCTGTAGGTAATAAACAAAAATTTCTTTCATATTTTTTTTTCACTGCTTGCCTGTGGCTTTTGCAGTTGACCTTTCCCCCTTTGTGTTTTCAGGATTTTTTTTGGCAGCCATACTAGACAGGGTGACAGCAAAAGGGCCTTTCTCATCCATCATATTTCATCTTGGCATAGCTAGACAAGCTTTATCAAACACATATCACTGAAATGGTTGTTTTGCATTAAAATAAGGATTATATTTATTTTAGATTATTTGTAAGATTATTAATATCACTGGCTATTTTATTTTGTCCTTAATAAATATATACATGTGTAAAGGTGCTCATGCCCTGTGTTGGCGTTATGTTTATTTAGGTCAAGCCCAAGGAGGGGGGGGGGTCACTGTGCTCTGTTTGATGCCCCGGAGCGCAAAGGTTCGAGTTTTTCTATAACAGCTAGCAGTTAAAATTTATTAAATGTTCCAGAAAAAACACAACACGTCACTGCAGCAACAAGTGCAGGAGGAGAGGGGAGGCTTTGAGGAACGACAGAGGAAAGAGCTGGGGGCTTTAAAAGAACAACTGCAGGTAAATTTGTTCATCACGGCTGCATAAAACATTCAAGTTGAATTATTAAGTTTGATTTGATTGCATTGAAATGTAAAATCAGGTTGAAAAACATCGATATAAGTCTACGTCTGTAAAGACACGATGATTACATCTAAATGGAAAAAAGCCAAGCATTTATATCATTTCTTCTAGTTTAATGAAATAACTTGTGGCAACTTCTTTTAGGTTCATATCCAAACCATAGGCATCCTGGTTGCTGAGAAGACAGAGCTACAGTCTAGTGTAAACCAGAGTCAGCGCATGGCTCAACAGAGGCTCAGTATGTCACACCTAAAACAATGTCACAATCACTGCAGTGTTGCACCTAAAACAATGTCACAATCACTGCAGTGTTGCACCTAAAGCAATGTCACACCCAGTTGAATTTCATATCTAACACAATGCGCAACTCCCATATTGTTTAGATTAAAATGTCACCTATTTCTGAATCAAAGAACTGTGTAGCATATAAACTTGAGTGAATTTTAGATCCATGTCAATGTTGATAATAAAGTTAACATTTATTCTTTATCTCTCATGCTAAATATGTTGCATTCTCTGTAGCTGAGATAGAGGAGCTCTCTGGGCGTCTGAAGGCATCGAGACAGCGGGTGGCTGACCTTGAGCGGGACTTATCGTCAATCTCTACATCTAGTCAACAGTTTGAAAAGGTAGGCTGGCTTTGATATGTGAAGACCTGGACAGACATACTGTAAACTTTTAAATACAACTGGAAATTTGGAATGGCAGTTACAGAAAGTTTGCTGAATTGGAGAACTAAAAAAATTTTTGGGGAAGGAAGATTTTGCTTTACTGACTGACTAAATTCAAAATGAGGGCTCTTAAAATTGTTGCCCATCTTTTGGACTGGCTGAAAAGAATTTTCTACAAGTCTTTGAAAATTTTATTAGTCATGACTGACAGGATGGACAGTTTCAGCAAGTCTGACTGAACAATTTTTAACACGCTTATATTTAGATTGAATGTTGTTACTTGTTATAATTATTTAAAAATATAATTCTCAATGGTTTTGGTTAAGGAAAACCTTGTTGCTGAAGGTAAAATTGTAGTAATATCAGGAAAATTAATCTTTTAAGCTGTTTGAAATCTAACATGCATTATACAGTCTGTGCCATATACTTTTCAACTTACTGGCCATCCGGGCCACCAGGGTCTCCCAATCCACTGTTGAAGTCAAATTTCTGATTTTTCAAAAATTTGTTTAAACATTGAGATTAAAGAGACTTCCTATTATAAAATTGGAATAAAAATATGGTATTTTGAAGAGATATTTATTCCCATACATACCAGAACATGAAATTCAGATTTTTTTTTCACATTTTATAGTCTTCCATTGTACTTTGTCAGAAATCTTTGAAAGATTTCTTAACACCTCTTGTTGGTTTTGTTTGGACAACTCATCACTCTTTCCATTATAATACCAGTAAAATTAAATCAACATTTTTCAGAGCGATAGCATAAAAAAATGAGCATATACTTCCCACCAATGCTGCACCTACTTGCTCATGGACAGATGTTGATGCAACAAATTGTTTGAAAGTTGGAGTTTGATTTAAAAAAAAACATTTAGCCTGAACATTAAAAAATGATTTTGAGTACATGTTAAAGCTGAAAATATCTACTGGCCAAGTCGGGGCTAAAACTGACTGTTTTCAGAAGTAGCACCGGTCCGGTCCAATTTTGACTGGCATTGGCAGTCAGGCAAGTGGATAACATTGCAGACTGATTATATGCCTTTAATGGTCAAAAAGATATGCATGGTCAATTAGACAGTTTGTAACATGCTATTTCTTTCTTTTCAGTCCTCAAAAGAATACTCTAAGGAAATTGATAGACTAAAGCTTGACCTCTACAAGCTCAAGTAAGTATAAAGTGTGTAGAATCTTTAAGTTAGTATTATGCAAACTGTATAGAATCTTATAAAAAATGATTAGATACATTTTAAATATATTGCATGACATTGACTCCAGCAAATCCATATCTCTGGAATATAAATAACTTTGAAGGGGAGATTTTTCTTCAAGTTTAATTTGTTTATCACTTGATGTTTGCATACTGGAAGGAATAAAAAGATTATAGGAATTTTAAAATGTGATTATGAACATGTTAAATGTGAATCCCATTTATAATCTTTTTACTCATTTGAATGACATTTTTTTTCTTTATCTATAATAGTAAAACAAGCGAAGAGACGAAGCAGCAGAACTCTGAACTTCAAGAAAAGCTCCATTCCAAAGTATCCGAGTGCTCAGGCCTAGAACAGGCAGTGCAGGATCTGAAGAGCAAGTTGGAGATGACAGAGGTTTACGTACAGCAGGTCAGTGTTCTCTCATCGGCTGTGTGTTCACACTGGGCTTGATAAGACTGGCTGGATACAATATTACTTGCTTCATTGTGAATTTCAGTTCAAAGCAGTTCTGTGTGAAGTCATTCTTTAATGTGAGTTTTTGGCATTAACAATTGTGATAAACTCAAATTGTATTCAATTTGGTGCACTTGGATTAAAATTGAAAATCAAAAAAGTTTTGTCAGTTTTTCGCTAGCCTCAGAAATATGTGTATATCACGTAACTCATAGTGTAATATTATTGTTTTCTTTTGTCTTATCTCTACATTTGTTGGAGGTAGTAACTTCTTTATGGTAACAAAAGATCAAGTAGAACATTTTAACATCCCCCTCCCCCCCAAAAAAAATTAAAAGTCATTTGGTCAAAGTTAGAAATAATTTTTCAATTCTTTTACTTCTAGTTGTCAAATAAAGAGGGATCGACAGACACCAACCTTCTGGAAAAACTCCAAGAAGAAAAAATATCTTTACAAACCAAGGTGGATCAGGTAAGGAGCTTTTGACACCACAGCAAGGCTGAAATATAACCCCCCCCCTTTCCTTCTTCTCTTTTTTTTTCAAATGCCTGGAATGATTAATTTCTATTATTTACCCTGGTACTGTCATTGGCTATATGAAAAGGGTGAGGAACAAATAAATATATGAATAGATAGAGAAATAAATCAATAAATTTTATTAAATAAATAAACAAGAAATTAAGATACAAAAACTGAGTTATTGGAGTAGGTTAAAATGTGTTAGGTATAATGTATGGCAAGGTTATATTTCAATGTACAACTGACTGCTTAAGATATAAATTCATATTATATTGAACGCTGTATGTGTTTGAGTGTGTTGCTGGTATTTGAATAATTTACATGTCTGTCAGAAGATAATTCCGTTGAGTATTTGAATACAGATTTCTATACAAGCCATTGAAACAGCTACTACCTTGCATTGTATCAGTCTTGGCTCTGTAAAACAATTTTATCCTAACTTCATTGCTGGAAAAAATTACTTAAATTTTTAAAACAAACAAACAGTTGCTGTGATAAATTTCCTTATTTTTTTAAAACATATTTTTCTTCTCTTACCAGCGTACATATATCATACCTTAAGCATTTGGTTAAAAAATTAATTATGAACTTGTTTCTTGATATATGAAATAATATTATATTGTATTTAATGACATTCCAGTATTTGTAAACAGTGAAAGGTATTATAATTGTTATGCTTACACATCTGGACATACGTCTTAAACACCTTATTGAATAGGCATGACTAAGAGTGAAGGTATTTTTTTATATAATTATTTTTTACAATAGGAATTATGTTTTTATTTATTAATTGTCACATAGCAGGAATTATTGTATAGAATTTGACAACTAGAAAAGAACGTGGGGTTTGCTAAAGCTGCACTGCATACATTACAAATCAAACATTTTCTATGATGAGGGCTTTATCTTGAAACCCTATAAATAATTCATGAAAAAAACAGATGATGTAAAAGTTGGATTGCAATCCACATGTTATATATGTACACATATGGGAAGCCCATGGTTACTAGAGACAAAATTTTCAGATGAAAATGTTGATGGTTCTTTTGATTTCTTAAAGCGATATGAGAAGAAATTGTGAGAATATGACAAGGAGTGACAAAATTCTCCAGAATATATGAGTACAGTTGTCATTATTTTCAATGACACGTGTCTAATCTGAATTTTCCTGCAGGGTATTCAGTATGTGACTTTTAATGACAGAACACAGTCACAGTGCTGACTTTATGTCTACCTGGAAAGATAAATGTTGGAACTGTATTTAGAAACTACAAGTGATGATCCAGGATTTAAACATATTATTGCTATTATAATAATTGTAGTTGCGATATTTCTAAGATGCCTCTAAACCACCATGATGGTCAGCGTAAGTTGGAGCATGAAGCCATGCTGTTACATTATCTCTTGCAGTACGCAGAGTCATTCCAGAAGTTAACAACCGAGAGGGACCAACTTGCCGAACAATATCAACAGTATATTAACCAGTTACAGCAGCAACAACAGCAGCTAGTCAGCCAGGTAAGAAACACTATTGTACATGATTGAAGCTGATCAATAATAACGAGAAATTTCAGCCAGAATGTAAAAGTTGTAAGTAATAAAAGCAATTCTGCTTCTTGATTTACCTTAAATGTTGAAATGAAAGCCTGCTTTTGTCTACCATCAAAAAGCAGTGTAGCAGTTAGATTAAATTGTAGTGCACATGGCAGTGTATATAACTGTAACAACGAACTGTTGAACAATAATGTAGCCTGAAGAAAAGACAGGGATGGTAAAAATAAATTCCTAAATTTACTGAAAATACTTACTACATTAAAAGATAAGGAATTAGAATAAGTTAATTAAATGTGGTACAATAATTGTAGACACTGATATTTAAGCCATGCAGTTTATAAGTATGTTATATTATTCACTTATTATGATTCTGAAAGTTGGTATAGCAGTCTGCCTGGTCACTAGACCTAGGTCAGGACATTGTCCACTAAAGCCCTCTTTACACTGAACTGCATCCTTTCTGTGTTCTGTGGCACAATTGAGCATCACTTTGGTTGCAGATGCTCAATGTTCTGCCAGTTGTTAGCATGTAAAGAATGTTTTTTTTTTGTTCTGGACGCTGTCCAGTGTAAAGGGGGCTTAAGGGTGCTTTCCCAGAGATTTAGATCGATCTAAAGATTAAGTTTTAGATCGACCTAACTCTCTGGGGGTTCAGGCTAAATTGCAGCCAGCCGAGCGGACACCATAGTTAATTATCCCCCTACAGCTTTTAGTAGGCGGGACAGACGCTTAAGCCGGCCAAGCTGACAGTAATCTAGTGAGACTCCCCACAGGGATAGATCGATCTAAAATCTATGGAAATGGGGTGTAAGTGTCAATGCTTTGACTGGACTAGCTTGGAGTTAATGTTTAACAGGCTTCTGCCACGAAAAGAAAGTCCTATTATGATTGTCATATCTCAATCATAAAACCCTAATATATCAATAACAGTAAAACAAATTTGCTCTGACTTTTTCATTTATATTTGATCAATATTGATTTTTAAGCATGAATTGTTTATGTGGGATTTGGTTAAGATATATGGTGTATTGCAATAGATATATTTAATTAATTTCTACAGCTGTTATTTCGCATTGATCCCAAAACTATAATATGTGCATGTTTATAATGAACATGTTTATTTTGGATTAACCTGAATATGTGATAATATTATGTGGCAAATTAAATCACATGATACTGGACGTTGCAATATTATGACTTACCCATTTCTTGTTATAATTAGTTACTGGATGTGGTATTTTCCATTTTAAGATACAATAGTTATTGAAAGACAATGTTCTTCAGGTGATATGAGTGAGAGAACAGAAAAGAATGTCTAATACACTATTCTACATGTAGTATGTGTAATATGATTTTTTAATATGAAATATACTTGGACTGTAGAGTTGTGAGATAACAAAACTGGTTTTTGATATGATTGTATAATTTTTAGTAATTTTCATGACGTTTAACATTGAAATTGGTATATCAAGCAACACAACAATGACCCGGATTTGTGTCAGACTCTGTATTTGCCTGTGTACATTTCATATTACATTCATTACACACCTGAGCATGAAATTAGGTCAAGGTGAAGGTCAATATGATATCAACTAGCTTGCCTGTGTGGCACCATTAAGAAGGTGTCGTTAACATTCAGCTGTAAGTTTAAACTCATTCTGGCTTAAGCAGTAGTGTATTGATGTTGAATTTACAGTTACAATATATAAGGCCCTTGTAGTGGTGGTATTAGACAGGGTTTTATAAAGTAAATTTCATGTTTAGGTGCTATATTTAGTTCTGTCAGCTTAGTGAGGTGGGCAGTGTTTTATGGGGCAACCCAAAAATCTGGTGATGAGTGTGAAGTGGCATTTATTGAGAAAAAAGTTTGAATTTTATGTTGATGTGATAACAGAACGTGATTTCAGGGTGAAGAGGCCTGAATATTGGAGGGACAGCATTGACAGGTGGGAATAGTATGGGAGCACTTTATGTCATGGACTGCAAAATATATTCGTGTCTGGTTCTGGTGCTAATGATAACATATATTTGGCATATGAATGGGCAGAGTTTAACTATGCCATACCTTTTAGTTGATTTCAAATATTCATGTCATTGTGTTTTTATTTAGTGAAAAGATTTTTCTGTCATATATATCAACACAAATATCTGAAGCTGGCTAGATAAACAATTAAAGATGTATTCAGTTTAATATGGTTATTAAATGAAGCTATTTTATTATTATTTTAATCTGACTGTCAGGCAGGCTTGAAGTAAATTAAGCAGTTAGAGAAAAATACATAATCAGATATGTTTTGGTGAAAAAAAAAGGATCAAAGAAGGCAATAATCATACGAGTGAAATTGTGTATGCTGTCTGTTTGATAAATTCACTGTGGTGTCATGTTTATTTAGTGGTGCTTAATAATATTATATAAAATATTATTTATTTAAAAGTCTCATGCTAGACAATATTTATATAAAGCAAGCCATAGTTTCTTCATACAACTAGCACTCACCTATGGGTTAGTCTCTGTGTACATAATAACTATCACTGCCAAGTAAGTGTATTTATCTGCTGCAACTACAATAGCCGGCTCCCACCTTAGATAGCAGAGATAAAGATGGAATTCATAGATCAGCTTCAGGCAATAATGTATTTATATTATGAATTAAACCTTTTCATGACGGGAGAGTTTGCTTGGGTTGGTAGAGTTCAGCTTATATACTGTTACATATTATATGTCTTGATTATAATATAATAAAACCAACTTACATATGCTTTCTATGAAAGCAAATAGTTAATTACAGATATAACTCATGAAATTTATCTATAAAATTGACACATGTTTCTTATCATGGTGCCCCAGATAAATTGTTTGCAAACTCTTTTGATTAATTCAAGTTGGTAGCTTACAAAACCTAGGCTGCATTTTAGTTAGTGCTTTTACCAACATTGATAAATATTGCAATAAACAGATAATAACTAGGTTGGAGATGGTTAGGTCATGTTATCATGGTAAATATCTTTTTAATTAGAACAGTTACTGTGTTATCTTGTCTGGTATTTCTCCACTTTTGTATTAAGGATCAGGGGATTTTTGGTCCTCATTTGTTAGTTTTTAGGCATAATTTCACCTGAAAAAAACTCTGTCAGCATTTTTGATGTTTTTTGGGATTTGCATTGGTTCCAGGTTTGAACACTGCCTATTGATTTTCACTGTCCATTTATTCCAGATCAATGTATTGACTGAAGAGAAAGAGAAGCTGTTGCTAAGAGAGCAGGAGTTGGAAGCTGCATTGAAGACAGCCCAGGAGAAAGCAGGTATGTGGGGCAGGCTGGTGTGAGGGGATATGGGGGACTTGGAAATAGCATGAATTAGTTGTAAATGTGGAATATACAGATTGTGGGGTTATTGTCATTTGTGTGCTCTCTCTTTTTTTCTCTCTCTCTCTCTCTCTCAGCACAGATACTGGCTAGGTATTAGCTCAAAGCGGAATCAAAAGATGAAAGATTAATTATATATGGATTCTAATTTAATGCATTGTGTAAGAAGCAGAAAAACTATAATTTACAAACTTAGCATTGAAGAGATTCTCTCATTCCGGCATGGAACAGCATTTGATTAAATTAATAAGCAGCATTCATTTGTTGTTGTTTCTTCAAGTTTTGTGTAAACATTTTAGAAGCTCAGGCACAGAAGGCAGAGGAACTTAATGACCAATCAAAGCCAGCAGAAGTAGCGAGTCCTGAGGTGCTGGAACAAATCGAGAAGTTGAAGGTGGAATATGACGCCCTTTCACGGAAGTATCAAACTCAGGTTAATGACAACTCACAGCTAAGCAGGTAAGCTGAAAATAGTTTGATTATATGTTTGGATCTCTGGCATAGAATTTTTATTCTATATTGACTTTGGATATTAGATTTACATTTATTTTAAGCCATTGGAAACACTCAAATTAAACACTTGATAATGCAAAGAAGTTCAAAATTGGGTGTTTCAATAAATAAAGTATGATCTGATATTCAGAGATAAGTTAGCCAGTTTTTATTTCTGCACAAAGTTATTTATTTCACTAAACTCAGTTCTTTTAGATGACTCATTTGTGGTGTTGAGCTGAAATATGTTGACATTTGCAACAAAAATTTTGTAGTTCTTTTCCATGTAAATGGCCTCTTGCTAAAACTCACTTGACTCTCTATCATTTTTGTGTAACAGAATAAATAAGTTATGTATTAAAAATAATTTCACAGGTTGATAAGCGAGAAAGAAGGAAGAATCATGGAACTGGAAAGCACCTTGTCCAGAGTTGGGGAGGACTCTATAGACAAAGATGAACTGTTAGAGAGCATGCAGAGTGACAAGGTGGCCCTGAGTAGGGCAATGGCACAAAATAAGGACCTGAAACAGCAGCTAGCTGAATTGCAAAATGGTTTTGTAAAGCTGGTAGGTGCTGGCTTAAGAAACATCATGTATCAATATTAAGTGATAGGAAATTTAAATTTGGAATAAAATATGACTCTCAATGATAGCAAAAAAGAAAATTAAATAAATGAAATTTTAATAAGCCTCGATATTTATATATATATATGTGGTTATATATTCTGTATGTGTGTTTTATTTTAGAAATGATATTGGGGAAAAATCTATTTATGAGCACATTTGGATTGGCTTCAGTAAATTAAGATTTACTAAATGATGTGTGAAAACCAAATGAGTTAACCATGATCAATATTATTGATTCAGTTAGTATATTTATGCCAGAAAGTTACAATGATTTCTGTTATGTGGTCTTCAAAGAAAAATATGTACTTATAGTTTAGAGTATGTTTAAGATATAAATGCACTAAATTATCTACAAATATGAAAGATATGATTTTGCTTTAGAACTAAAATGTCGATGCCCATGTTTCACTTTCAGAGCAATGAAAGCATGGAGCTGACCACTGATTTACAGTCAGAGAAACATGTGTCCCGTGAACTGGCCACCAGACTCTCCCAGCAGGAGGACGAACTCAAAGAGATACGAGAACATGTAAGTACTCAATATAACATGTGTGTAGAGAACTGGCCACCAGACTCTCCCAGCAGGAAGACGAACTCAAAGAGATACGAGAACATGTAAGTACTCACTATAACATATGTCCTGCGAACTGGCCACCAGACTCCTAGCAGGGGGATGAACTCAAAGAGATATGAGAACATTTTATTGTAAGCAGCTGGTGGATAATTTTATGAACTCTGTTTAATGACTGGCATATCTGCATGCAAAATTTAACACTTTTAAGATAGTTTATGAGGGAATAATTCAAATGATTTAACTATCATAAATTAATGTAAATTGAATTTATTAGATTGAATTGTCGCGTGTAATGTTGAAGATGTAAGAGTGGTGTTTAAAAATGTAAGTCATGCAGTATACCCCAGCACTGCTTATTGTCAGTCAAAGATTTTAGTTTAATGATGTAGGTTTTGTTTTGTTATTTTATTTTTCATGATATAAAAACTAATTTTCAGTCAACAAATAGTGCAACATGGTTTAAAAATTATTATTATTATTATTATGCACTTTCATTACTAATAATAAAAGTTTCTTCTTTGACTGATATCCAGTTAGCTGACAAAGAGCATGAGTTACAGCACTTGAAGCATCTGAGCGTGCAGCACTACCAGCACGAGCAGCTGGAGGACAGAATGCGACATTACGAGGCTCAGGGGACGTTGGTGGAGAACTTGCAGAGAGATTTAGCTGCTGCTCAGGTTGGTTTCTGTTTGGCAATGGCTGATCCAGAGCGGGGGGGGGGGGGGGGGGTGCAGAGGATTTCTAGTTACGGGACTGGTATACTATTCAGGCTTTAAAATGCAAAATGCCCCATATCATGTCTGACGACTGTCTACATGTGTTTCCCCCTGATTCAGACCTTAAGAACCGCAAAAACCTATCAAATAAAAGTACCTGATGTGTATATTTTCTTCTGAAATGCACAGGAAAACATGGTAGTCTAAATGTCTGGCTACAAGTTTAAAACTAACTTAAACTAACTTAATCAGAACAAGTATTAAAAAAACTAGATCAAAGTGCAGGGTCGGGTCGTTCTCCATGAAAATCAAATTTGGCAGTAGAATCTCAGATAAGAAACCTTCAAGGCAAGGTTAACTTATTTAATTTACGTCCTCTTCTACTGCTAGGATGCCATCAATGCCCTGACCTCCCAGAACAGCGACCTCAGAACCATGCTGGCAAAATCCCAGGAGAAAGAGAAAGAACTGGGAAATATCACCACGGCAGATGGCGTCAGGAAAGACGATGTGGTGAGTGGAAGAGGCATTTTGTCCATCAAAAGTTTCTTGCCATATATGTTTATTAATGGTTTTTAATAAAAAATTGAAGGTTCTTGTTGCCTTATTATTATCATTTTATTTTCATTATTGATATTGGAAATAAAAAATTACGATTGTGGCTGTTTATAAAAGGAACTCTGTGATTTATTATTTAAAGGCAAAAATAGGTTGAATTTACCAATAATTCATTTTGATTCACATATCTGCGTCTTGATAAATGACATCTTTAATGTTAAACTCATCTGGTGAAATTCTTTCCTTCATAAAATTCTTATTCTTATTCTTTAACACTTGACTTTATTTATCACAGGTTGCCTCCTTGTCAGCTTCCATACAACAGTTAGAGATGGAAAGAAACCAGATCCTACAGCAATATGAAGAGGAGCAAGAGAAACATTACCAAGCTAAGAAGAAGGCGGAACAAGCAGAAAAACAGAAAGATGAGCTGGAGAAAAAACTTGAGGGTCAAGGTAAGTGTGGAGAAATGGTCTCAGATTGGTGTGTGGCAGCTGGCATTTCTAAAAGCTGGGAACTTTCTTCATTTCAGGCCCCTAAACTTATAAGGTTTACTACCATCTAATGTAAATCATATGCCACTTCCACCTTGTTTTAATTTAACAAATTACTTTGTAATACTTGTTTTTTTATTATTAAATTTTTGTCTTCCCCCCCTCCCCTTTTACCGAGAAACCCTTTTATCAAACTGTGGATGTTGTGAATATTTTGAGCAGCTGAGGTGTAACATATTATTATGTGTTGTCTGTGTTGTATTGTAGATGAGATATAATATATTATTATATAGATTAATAGTACTGAGTCTTATGGTTAGGATGTACGCCAATTTGAGATCATTATTACATCCACAAGGAGGTTAATATGTTTTTCGGATTGTTTGTTTTTTAAGTACTGTAAGTCAAAGGTTACGAATGGGTTCTGTTAAATTTTTCAGGATATGTCAGAAATGGGATTTGGTGATTCACTAAAAAATTAACCAAATAATTGCTTATAATGGGGATTAAGCTGCCTTGGCATGAGTGATTTTTCTATTTGTTAATGATTTGAAATGTTGTACATTCATGAAAATGACTGTTTGTCTATTTCCGGATTGTGTTTTAATTATTTCAGTCCCAGCCACTCACAATGGAGAAGTGATAACTAAGGAGCAGTATGAATCTCTTCAGCATGTCATGGAGTTACTGGAGGTAGGATGAGAATGGCTGAACCACTTAGATATTTGGGCCAAGATTTTGACTTCTTATTCTTATGTTTCTCCATAGCTTTATTTATGTGAATTTCTCTTTGTATTTGTAACCATTTGTTTGGTGCATTTGCTTTCAGTAATATTACCAATTTAAGATATATATTGTTTTTTTTTTTCTCTCCCCAGGACAAATATACAAGTGCAATGAGAGCTAAGGCAGAGCTCATTGATAGAAATGAGCAGCTAGAGCATTTAACTATGCAACTAGAGGGAGAGACAGAGACTATAGGTATGCTCCTATTTGTATTGTATTGTATTGTATTGTGTATTGTATTGTGTTGTATTGTATTGAGGAACAGTCAACAACTAAAGCATGAAATTCAAGTTTGTTATTGTCTGTTATTAATTAAATACTTATCATGTGAATGAAGAAAAAATACACAGATGATTTTAATTTGACCGCTTATTCCTTTTGTTTACTATCAGGTGAATATGTCAGTCTGTATCAGCACCAGAGGGCAGCACTGAGACAGAAACAAGAGGAGAAGGAAGCTTATATACAAAGGTTATCTCTAGACAGAGAAGAAATGAGGGTAAGAAACATGTACAAATGCGTGTTTGCATGGGGATTGTACTTTTTTAGTTTCTTTTGGATAAAATAAATTCCATTCATCAGTTTACCCAATATGTTATTTTCCATGATCATCAGCATTTGAATGTCAATTTTCCTAAATAATATTAAATTTCATTTGTTTTTATTTATATTTTCAGAATAAACTGGGAGAACTTCAAGCATTGGTAGTCCAGCTGATGCAGGAACGCAATATGTTACAGACTTACCACAGTGCCAACCAGACCCCCTCTCCACAAACTGGGCCACACACTGGGCCACAGGCCAAGACGAAAAAACACATCAATGGGACACTGGACAGCTCACAATTAGATGGTAGGTCTTAAAGATATTTTTTATTTAATAATATTTAATTTTTGTCGGTGGATATTTATTTATTTATTTATTTATTTATTTATTTATTTATTTATTTATTTATGCCAATGACTGAAATGCAAAAAATATCAACAATACCTTGTAGAACCTGGGAAGTGGATTAAAATTTGAAGGCCCAATTAAATACTGTCATCTACAGAGTATTTCAACTTGATGTTTTTGTTTATATTTTCAGATTGGCCTGATTATGGTAGCAGCAGTTCTGACAGTGATGTTAGTGAAGTAGAAGCAGTTATCGCAGGGTCACCATCATCATCAAAAACTGAGTCAAAATCGACACCTGCTGCCTCTTCTCCCAACCCTGCTGCTAAAAATCCAGAGCAGCAGTCAACATGGACACCACAAGACGAAACTGCTCATAAAATTATGCACTTGCTGAATGAACTTGGAAATCCAAACATGGTTCAGAATGTTGCATTTTCGGAGAGAAACTTCCACCCTTGCACGCATTGTAAGGGAAGACTGCTTTCTTTGTAATGAAGACTGTGATTAACTTTTGAAATTTATTGATTTCATGAAGAACTGCCCTTGTCGTGCTGTGCTTGAAATACACAGCCTCTATTGTTGTCAGAGTTTTGGCATGGTCGGGTGAGCTTGTACCTTTGGAAAGCTTTCTCTTTTGAGATCAGTTGCTTGATTAAATGTTAACTGGTCATCAAATTATGATAGAACACGGACTGTGGTTTGTATCAGTGGTGTATGTGTATTCATTTTGTCCACCTCAAGTTTCAGAGAACTAATGACTTTCCTTTATTATCAATACATGGCACTGTCATTTCCATTATAACAGCATATGGACTGAAACAGATTTGATTCCAGTTAATCCTGGAACTTGTCTGTTCTGTGGCGAAATATCTTTTAATTACTAAGCATTCACAGTGGCTGTGGGCATTCAGACAACATCAGATTCTTTCAAGATTAGGATCTTTGTTAAGCGACCCACAAGATTTCACTTTATCCACTAAACTACTTTTTAAGAAAGAAACAAATAGCTTGCTGCTTGGGATATGTTGTTTAATATGTTCTAATATCCACACAGTTTTTTTTCTAAAGGCCCTAGACAAGCCCCATTCATATTTTGGCCAATGATATGGGCCAGATACTTGGATGACAGTGTTAAAGATTTCTAAGATCACATTGTGAGTGAGTAATGGCTGAAATACATAGTAACCGTTGTATTGTTGGCACACAACAAATGTATTTCTATTAATTAAACAGGACTACGAGTGGTCTTATTGTATATAAAGGTGTAAAGATTTCAGTTGGCATTTGTAAATATGGAGAGTGTGTTATTCAGATGGTGCTAATTGTGATGTAAAGACACCAAGAGAGAGAAAATGAAGGACAACGTACATAATGGAATCACTTGCAGTAAATGGAAATTTGCAGTATTTATAGGGGACTTGGTCTTTTCCTGGTGCACACATCTGTCTGTATGACAAGTATTATATTTATGTGTTGGCAATTGGTAAAGAATATAAACCTTTGGTTTTGAACCTGCTCTTCAAAATTTCAGTTATTTCTAGTGGAAGTCTTTCGGATTTACCCAGAAATCTGATCATTTGGGTGTTATAATTATCTCCCCCCCCCCCCCCCACCCTCCTCATACCCCTTCAGGGCTTGCATATTCAAGATTTTTAAAACATCCACTCCAATTTTTTCTACAAGCTAAACCACTGGTCAAAGAAGGTTGGGGGTCTTAATTAATATTTTGTTCCTCATCGATACCAAATTAGATTTAGCAAGAAAAAAGGGGTTTGCATTAACTATGTTCATGACCTGTCACTTCTCTCCTCACCCTCTTAGACTTAAATCATTGAAAGATAAGTTCTATTCTCTTTGATCCTTTTGACATCATATGGTATACTTAACAGGACAGTTTTGGAGAGAGTGGCATCTGAATAGCCTTTCTGTGACACAATGGAGTTCCCTAAATGCAGCCTCGGCATAGGACATATGAACTTTTATCTGAACAGCAGGGAGAGAGGTGTGGGTGCCCTGTGAAAGGCAGTAAAACCCCTGTATAAGAATTCCTTGTAAGAACCAGCCTTAGTGGACTGGGCCAGTTAAGTATACACGCTCGATGTAAAAAGGTCTTTAGTTAATTTCATATTTAACTTGGCTATATGTTTGGTGCAAGACTTTGTTCATTGGTCATTTAGTTTTTTTAGTTATTTAAAGCTATTTATGATAGCCACTTATTATGAGGGCCACAGGTTTTGTTATTACTTAGTTGTTATTATTATTATTATTATAAGAAGTTAAATATTTAAGTTAAATAAGTTATGTCTCTTAATTTGTTCCACATATCCAGACCAGAAGACTCTCCTTGCCCTTGTTCCTATTTTTGTGTGAGGGCCCACAGGGTGTGACCTAGTGACTTAAGAGGTCCTACAAGGTGTGACCTAGTGACCTATGAGGTCCTACAAGGTGTGACCTATGAGGGCCCACAAGGTGTGACCTAGTGACTTAAGAGGTCCTACAAGGTGTGACCTAGTGACCTATGAGGTCCTACAAGGTATGACCTATGAGGGCCCACAAGGTGTGACCTATGAGGGCCCACAGGGTGTGACCTAGTGACCTACCAGTATGAGGGCCCACAGGGTGTGACCTGTATATATTTCCATAATACACAGATTATTCTTTTTTTTTTCTTTTCATTTGTTTACTTTTTGTTACCATTATAAATGAAAGAGTTAAAAAAGGAACATTTACTTTACACCTCCATGTTTGTTTGTTAAATGACAGAATGTGGGGATGTGAAAATTCCTGATTGTACTGATCAAGCTGAGAGGGGTGGGGTATTAAATATTTGTTAAATTCCATTAGTAATTGAAAAAGCTTATCACTGTTTTAAAACAGTGAAAAAGTTTTTCAGTTGAATTACCAGGATGGATAGTGTCTAACCTGTAAATTCCATATGTAGTATGGTTTGAATATGTCTGAATACATTACAAAAGAAAGAAACCCCTCCCTCTCCTCTGCCTTTTTTTTCAGCTTTTTGTAAACACAACAAACGTGGAAAAAGGCATGTAGGAATTGTAAGTGTTCAGTTAATAATTATGTTATTGTCTGTTAATTTAATGGTAGAACGGGAAGGGTATCATCATGGAATAAAAAACAACTTATAAATTAAAATTTTGAAATTGTGTTAATTTCTTGTCTCCTTTTTCTTCATGAATAAGGATACGTAGATTAAATTTAATTTAAATATGAAGCAAAAAATAGTGTCTGATTTTGGAATATATATATATATCCCAAGACGACAATTTTTCCTCTTTTTGGTTGACCGATTACAATAGTTAAAAAGCCCCCTTTCCCCTCCACCCCGCCACACACACACGCACGCGCGCGTGCGTTTTCACAAAACTATATGACCTCGGTAGCTAATACACGTAGAAAAAAAAACTTCCAAAGGGTTAATTCAATAGGAAACGCATCTAATTACCACACCGCCTGGCACTGAAATATTGAACTCTGAATGTTTAGCATATTGCGATTGTAAGAAGATCGACCTACTACTGGGGCAGACCTTGAGTCAGTATTATATGAATGCGGAAGTGGAGCAATACATGTAGCAGACGGAAAGCGCGGCGACTTGGGTCATTCATTTCACCGGCAGTCATTTCATAACTAGAGGTAGGTTGACTTCGATGCGTACGGTTAAAGGCCCCGTAGTGCGTTTTCCTCTTGCCGGATATCTAGACTACGAGGTTACATAAAATGACGTCAACATATAAAGCATTTACGCAGATCTAGCGTGCACGACATGGTGGCCTAGACAGTAGTTTATCTGAATTTAGGGCAGTAGATGCTCCAAATGCAAACATGTATCAGTAGCCTAAGTAGGTATCTCTATCGTCATATAAGCACATGTTACAGAAGTCCAGCTAACTTGGCAGTTCACTGTCAGCAGATTTTATTAACAGTGCATATGTGTACGATCTTGCCGATATGCTTAAAAATAAAGAAACAGGATCCGTAAATGTAGGTCAGTGAAATAAGCTTCAATTATTCGGCTGAAAACGCGCGCGGTGTCGTGGTTGCTACCTTCTACTAGAGTCACAGATGAATTTTTCACTAGATTTACATGAATATGTCTCTGGATTATTCATAACACGATAGTCTCGTGTAAAACAGGACACATAATTAATCTGCGGCCCTGGTAGTACGTGGTTGCTTTAACATGCGCCGCAGTTTGAATTCAGTATAGGGAAGGGGGGTGGGGGCATAGGGCTTACATTTCTTTCGGTCTTCCTCCACTTCGCTCGACAAATAGTAATACAAAACAGTAAACGAGAACAGTTAGCTGTGATTAGTAGCACAAGCAGGACAGGGTGTACGGGCACCAGAATGGAAAACTGCGTACTGTGTACGCCCCTCTACTGGATCAGTCAGTGCAAGGATCACACATGGTTCGCTTGGAAATATTTTGATTTTATAGAAAAGTATATTCGTAGATAACATAAACAGACTGATTTGATTTGAGAGAGTTACCTCTTCGCATGATGATATTGAAAACTCAGTCAAATATTCAGGATGCTTAAGATTGAGAGGCGATCTCAGTGTGTGTTTTTTTTTTAATAAAAATCAAAATTTAAATATAAATTAAATTTTATTTCAATTTACCCCCCCCCCTTCCAGCCTATCTGTATGTATTAAATTCTCAATCGCCCTTGCGCCCTCCGTCTTCGGGTCTGTTTTATGCATCAGCAGCCTACATGTATCTTTAACTGTTAGGCTACTTATAATCTCTAGTTAATGAAATACTCCGGGGAACGATTTTAAACTTCGTTACACACACCTGTAAATTAATTGATGGGTGAACTGACCATCCGACTGGCGATTTCTGTTTCGGTTTATTAGAATGACTTGTGGGCATACTGTATGTAGTGTTTTTTTTATGGACGGGACAATTTATGTTCATATTACACAATATAACACAATACAACCCTTAAGAATATATATATCAATAGGAAATCAATAGGAAATCTATTAGACGTCCTACAGGATTCCTATCTAAGAAATTTGTCCAATAGGACCCTATAGGATTTCGGTGCAATTTCCTATAGGGCGTCCTGTAGGACCCTATAGAAAATGTCTTAATAGGGATTGTTTTAATTTGAGTTTCATAACCAGTATATCACCTCATTAGGGCTTACTCTTTATACTTTCTTTTATTTAGATATTGATATCAAATGATATGAGTCAGTCTCAGCAGACATCACAGAGCCAATCCAGTTTAACAAGACCTGAAAAAAGACCAAAACTAGACGAACGAGGAAACGTTGTAAGTAAAACAGACCCCCCCCCCCCTCTCTGTTTGGTGTGACAGCCCCAACCCAACCCTTTTGGTATGAGCCTGGAAATTTTGATTGTTATAATGATAAAATAATCAGCATTTTACTATTTGGTTGGAACTGTTTTAATGCTCTACCTCTCTCTTCAAAAATTCTCCTTCATGTAGGCCCCTAGTAGGACCTACAGAAAAGTGCAGAGAGAGAGAGAGTCAGAGTAGGCCTAATATGTAGTTATCCAGTGAAAATGTTTTGATTTGACCCTGATAGAAGATAAATGAAAGTTGTTTCCATAAAACACGATTTGGATGTTACTGAAACTGTTATATTTGATAACAGAATCACGATTAACACGTGTGTGGGCGTAAATGCTCTGACAAGAGTTTAAAATCTTTTTCCAGAATGTCTATGCATTTTATAATTGCAGGGCATGGAACAATCCAAGTCCACCAGTACAGAAGGCGAAAGTCCGCTCCCAGATTACAACTTGCCGTGCCATATATTAGAAGAAATCGTCCTAAAACTTTCCGACTTAAAAGACGTTTTGCGTTGTCTGCGCGTCTGCAAAACTTGGAGTCGTATCCTCAACAGAGTCTCGTTTTGGAAGCGGTATGTGCAGAGTCATTATGATCTAGAGGCTGCCGATGATCCTTCTTCTGACGAGGTTCTTGCCAACTGGCAGGGTGATCGGTTTTTCATCTATTTCGTTGAGGAAGGTAACCCCGAGTACTACGTGTTCAAACCGTTTCCAGTGTTGTTGAAGTGTGGCATTATTGTAGGTTCTGGGTTTAAGCTACCAGATGGCGACACAGGCCAGCATTTTGCGACCCTCACCATCGCTGTTGATAAGCTGCTCACCCTGAAGAAGAAGTGAGTAGTGTCCCCTCTCCCCTCCCTCTCTCTCTCTCTCTCTCTCTCTCTCAACGCAATTGTTTTTAGTCATAGAACACTGTTTGCTGTCAGGTTTTTATCCAGGAGAAATCATGAAAATCAATTGAAAATAACATTCGATATTGAAAATTATACAAAAATTACCTTTGCACAGAATAAGAGAATGAAAATTAAAATGTTGTTTTTTAGATCTGCAAAGTTTGAGTGTAACGTAATGGCATATGGCAACGAAGGGGACGGCCCCCATGCGATATGGCTTATGCCATGGAATGACAGTGGAATGCCCAGTGGAAAGGAGGTATGGTATTGAAGGAAATTTTTTTCAAATTTCCAAACAAAATATGTGAGGATCATATAGATTTCCGCCATGCCATTCGGTGGCAACACTTAAAATTACATGCTCAAAATACAAATGGTGTACGCAGATAACTCATGTTTGTTAAATTGTAAAATCATTTGTTTACACCATTGAAATCCTTATATAGCTTTTACGAAGCGTGTGAATTGATAACAATAACTGTTTTATATATGTTTATATTCTTGTGGAATATGTGAGGCGTTGAATTGTCAANCTCAATCTCTCTCTCTCTCTCTCTCTCTCTCTCTCTCTCAACGCAATTGTTTTTAGTCATAGAACACTGTTTGCTATCAGGTTTTTATCCAGGAGAAATCATGAAAATCAATTGAAAATAACATTCGATATTGAAAATTATACAAAAAATTACCTTTGCACAGAATAAGAGAATGAAAATTAAAATGTTGTTTTTTAGATCTGCAAAGTTTGAGTGTAACGTAATGGCATATGGCAACGAAGGGGACGGCCCCCATGCGATATGGCTTATGCCATGGAATGACAGTGGAATGCCCAGTGGAAAGGAGGTATGGTATTGAAGGAAAAATTTTTCAAATTTCCAAACAAAATATGTGAGGATCATATAGATTTCCGCCATGCCATTCGGTGGCAACACTTAAAATTACATGCTCAAAATACAAATAGTGTACGCAGATAACTCATGTTTGTTAAATTGTAAAATCATTTGTTTACACCATTGAAATCCTTACATAGCTTTTACGAAGCGCGTGAATTGATAACAATAACTATTTCAAAATGTGTATATTCTTGTGGAATATGTGAGGCGTTGAATTGTCAATTAATATCTTAAGTAAAATATTTAAAAACACTTCTTTGTAAATGAATTATAATTTGAATGTCGTTTTTGTGTGTTTCAGGTTCTGTCTTATTTCAATGTTAACCCGAAGATTGCCGAAACTCTGACATCATCATCAAGAGAAACACTCTCAAAAGGCCACCAAACGGGATCGTTTACAACTACTTTTGGTATGTCTTGATAAAGAGTTCTTTTTTTAACAAACAAATATTTTTATTCCTAAAGGTTGTCCCGTACTGCATCAGTCTCTCCATTTGTTCGGAGTCTTATTCCTAAAGGTTGTCCCGTACTTCACCAGTCTCTCCATTTGTTCGGAGTCTTATTCCTAAAGGTTGTCCCGTACTTCACCAGTCTCTCCATTTGTTCGGAGTCTTATTCCTAAAGGTTGTCCCGTACTTCACCAGTCTCTCCATTTGTTCGGAGTCTTATTCCTAAAGGTTGTCCCGTACTTCACCAGTCTCTCCATTTGTTAGGAGTCTTATTCCTGAAGGTCGTCCCGTACTGCACCAGTGTCTCCATTTGTTCGGAGTCTTATTCCTAAAGGTTGTCCCGTGCTGTACCAGTCTCTCCATTTGTTCGGAGTCTTATTCCTGAAGGTCGTCCCGTACTGTACCAGTCCTTTCCCATTTGATCGGTGCGTTGATTTCATGAATGATTTTATCATATTCATTTTTATTTTAGATGTGGAAAACGAAGACTACGATGATGAGGACGATGAAGATGATGATGATAATGATGATGACGGTGGTTGTGGCAACGTAGAACAACAGCTTGCTGATGATGACGCAAATGAGGAAGAAACCGGTGGAGATGAGGAGAACGAAGAACAAGATGAAGGCGACAGGGAGGAGGAAAATGTTGAGGAAGAGGAGGAGGAAGATAATGAAGATGAACAAGAAAACACTGATGGCGAGGAGGAAGGTGCAGGTGATGAAGAAAGAGAAGAAAATGAAGATGGGGAAGAAGAGGAAGAAAAAGAAGATGATGAAGGTGACGAGCAAGAAGAACAACAAAAAGATAAACCCGCCGAAGACAAGAAAAACCTAGCACAAGCCAGAAAAGAAAACGAAGCCTTCAAGCATTGGCTCCGTCTCTTATTCCGCCCTTCTCACGTTCTAAGCGCTGGGGAGAACGTCTTTAATCCTACCCTATATCTTCACATGACCAGACTTTCTCAGGATTATGTCGGTGGCATCATGTCAACGGTGGTAATGACCTAAATCTGACACACGTCAGAACACAAAGTGTCAGGAAATGACTGAGGGAGCGAACGAACGACAATGACGCTTACATGTTTCTCTTAGAGCGCGGTTGCTGTCGTACAGCGAGTCAGAAGAAAGTCGGGGACTTTTGCTCTGTTTTTCGGTGTCAGAGAAAGAGAGGGGGTTTTGATAATAGCGTAGCCTACCGTTGACGCAACTTGGAACATTGTAGAACTGACAGTAGGCCTACTCTTCTAGTCAGCTTGCGGTTTACCAGTCTACTAGTTGTTGGAGGACAGACGTGTGCGCGTCAGTCTACTTATCCGCATACATCTGTGCGCCAGGGTGATGGTGACTTCTCTTCCCCAGTATCAGTAGGCCTATGTGCTTAAAAAAGCAGCAATTTCATAACAGGAGTTCTTTTTCTGAAAAAGGACCTGTTCGCTCCCTTTGTAGATCCAGCTTGGGAAATGGTATAAAACCGAAGTCAAATTATGATTCAGAGCAGAGCCGTTCCGGCCAAAATGGGGTTTCTTTCTATAACCCCCTCCCATGCTTACAGGCCTGTGAAGGGTTGCTATCCCATGGAGTGCCATGACACTTGCAGCGACTTTTCTTATAATTACACACGCTTGCTATCACACCGAGTACTAGAGAAGTACACTGTATGTTTTTTTTTATAACAACATAGGTTAACTGTCACACTAGGAGGGTACAGGCGATTTGCATCAATATGAACGTTTACTGTCGGGCTTTCTGTTATGGGACTGAGAGCAATTCTTACTTTATATCACACTTCTGTTTTCAAAATGTCACATTATCACAACGATTATCAAGTTGCATATAAAGTATTCTGTACAAGGAGCGGATTTTGTATTCAAGAACGATGTCGATACCCATAAGAAAAGAGGATGAAAACGTGACAACGTTATAGAAATGTTGCTCCACTAAGGAGTGAAGAGGCGAATTATGAATATTTATTTGTAGAAATGCGTGGCTTGAAATTATGATATGGAATAGATAGGTCCTGCCTTGGTGTAATTCTTTTGGTCATATCGACATATTTACAGAATACCGTAGGGAGCTTTGTAAAATGGTGCTTGAATAGAACATATATTTGTTAATAAATAAGTTTTTTTTAATTTTCCAAATATTAAAACAGACTGTACAAAACTTTCTCATAAAGTTTGGTTCACAGCATGCTATGTTATACTCTCAATGATTATTACACAGTGTTGATATTTTAGTTATAAAGAAAGTCTAAGTTAGTAATACGACTTTGTTAGTTTGGGAATCATATAGGCCTACAGCACGTATTCAAATGAAAAGAGGAGTGAAGCAGCTAAGACACACCTACTGAAGCTGCTTAACAATAATTAATTACCCCTTAGCAGCTTCAGTAGGCGTGGCAGACATGTAAGCCGTTTAAGTTGATAGCAATTTAGCGAGAATCTCCTTGGAGATGGATCTATCCAAAGTTAGTACGATAGGGTCCGGGAATGGCCCCTAATTCATAAGCTGGCGGTTAATAGGATCAAGCACAGAGGAGTTCACCCCAGTGTGGGTAGCAATCTAATCATCTCACCTATCGCAATATGTTTAGTTTGCCTCCGTTATGAAAGTGTTCTAGATTCTGATTGCCTTGACAACATCAATGTTTGTTTGTGAGCAATTTCATCAGGACGTAAGTCCAAAACGGTGCATGTATTGATACTTTGAGCACCGCAGAACTTTTGTCTAAATTATGCCTGATCCTGAAGGAAGAAATGGTCGACTATACGCATGCGCAACCACTGGATGGATGTCTAATAGTAATATTTCATAACATGCTCACATATTCATTAAAGGCAAAGAGAGCAATGATTGGAGCAAAATAAAGCATGAATCTGGTTTTGATGCTGCTTGGGGCTTCTTCCAACATACTTTTTGTCAACTTCTACCAATGACATATTTATTTATTTATTTATTTATTTATTTATTTATTTATTTATTTATGTCCCTTTATCGGTAGCCTATGTTGAAGAAAATCAAGCTGGGCATAGGATAGGCCTACCAATCCGTAATGAAAAAGCAGATTTTACACAAAGTTATGACATAACAAAGTCTTGTGTTAATTTCAGAACACCTATGAGTAAAGTCTTAGTGTTTCATTTCATGTAGGCTATAATTTCAATTCCATTGTGGATTGTGTTAATTTTCTTTTATTTAGCCCTGCAGTATAGTTTCAGTGATAAATGTTATTTTAATTCTTTCTTGTTATAACAAGAAACATTTTTAAATATTGAAGTGTTGCGCCAAGCTAACACCTATAAGAAACAGTTCTACATTGTATCCCAGGCACATCATTGTTGACTTTTGTCGTCTGCTCTGTAGGCCTACTTAGTTAAAACCGGTATTTTTATCAAAAAATTATAATCTCTGTATTTCTATAACTAGAACAATAATTGTGAGAAAAATAAATAATGAAGCAGATGTCTCAGCTGCCTCGACTATGTTACAAACATGATGATGTCAATGTGCAGCGTCTATGAAAACGGATTTTTGAAAGTGGTTTTTAGGTCCAAACATTTAAGACAGAGGAAATCAAACTCTGTATTCCCCAATGAAAATCAACTGTCGTCCTAAGTAGCATACCCGTAATAAATCTAAGAAGCCTCTCCTGCAGCTAATCTACTATTTTAATAGTAAATATTTTGCATTCAACCTAGCTACGGCTATTCGTCCTCTTCAGCCTTCCATTGATTGACTGGCGTGTATGTTTGTGTGTGCGCGCCCGTGCATGTGTCTATAAGCGAGGGTGGCATGTTGTCTTTTTCGATTAGTTATCTCAAGGGGGTTTTATACATTTTTAACAGAAAATTCGGAACATAGACGAAGCATGCAGTTAGCTTTCCAACAATATATATATATATATATATATATATATATATATATATATATATATGTTCTTTAGTGTGATAGTCTATTATATAGTAGCTATATGGCAACGGTGTGATTTCCAGTCTTTGCAGGGTCAAAGTAAAACGAGTGATCCAAAATGGTTTCAATCATGATGTATCGAATGTCCTTCAGTTCCGCAACAACCACTCCATGCATTATGAAAACTGGTAGACATAAAATGTGTTGCAAGAAAATATAAGTTTTCGGAGTCTGCTAATCGGATAGACGGTTGTGCAGTCGACTTTGTGTTATTGGTCCAAAGCGGTTTTACGAACGCTTGGTCCAAAAATCAACGTAATCAAAAACCTAAAACCAGACTTCTGATGTAGTGGAGAGTAAAACTATTGCCAAAACGGTCACAATTTGTTCTAAGGGTTAATTCAAAAGAAAGAAGAATGAGAAANTGTACCAGTCCTTTCCCATTTGATCGGTGCGTTGATTTCATGAATGATTTTATCATATTCATTTTTATTTTAGATGTGGAAAACGAAGACTACGATGATGAGGATGATGAAGATGATGATGATAATGATGATGACGGCGATGACGGTGGTTGCGGCAACGTAGAACAACAGCTTGCTGATGATGACGCAAATGAGGAAGAAACCGGTGGGGATGAGGAGAACGAAGAACAAGATGAAGGCGACAGGGAGGAGGAAAATGTTGAGGAAGAGGAGGAAGATAATGAAGATGAACAAGAAAACATTGATGGCGAGGAGGAAGGTGCAGGTGATGAAGAAAGAGAAGAAAATGAAGATGGGGAAGAAGAGGAAGAAAAAGAAGATGATGAAAGGGACGAGCAAGAAGAAGAACAAAAAGATAAACCCACCGAAGACAAAAAAAACCTAGCACAAGCCAGAAAAGAAAACGAAGCCTTCAAGCATTGGCTCCGTCTCTTATTCCGCCCTTCTCACGTTCTGAGCGCGGGGGAGAACGTCTTTAATCCTACCCTATATCTTCACATGACCAGACTTTCTCAGGATTATGTCGGTGGCATCATGTCAACGGTGGTAATGACCTAAATCTGACACACAATGTCAGAACACAAAGTGTCAGGAACTGACTGAGGGAACGAACGAACGACAATGACGTTGACATGTTTGTCTTAGAGCGCGGTTGCTGTCGTACAGCGAGTCAGAAGAAAGTCGGCGACTTTTGCTCTGTTTTATAGTGTCAGAGAAGGAGAGGGGGTTTTGATAACAGCGTAGCCTACCGTCGACGCAACTCGGAACATTGTAGAACTGACAGTACTCTTCTAGTCAGCTTGCGGTTTACCAGTCTACTAGTTGTTGGAGGACAGGCGTGTGCGCGTCAGTCTACATATCCGCATACATCTGTGCGCCAGGGTGATGGTGACTTCTCTTCCTCAGTATCAGTAGGCCTATGTGCTTGAAACCAGCAATTTCAAAACGGGAGTTCTTTTTCAGAGAAAGGACCTGTTCTCTCCCTTTGTTGATCCAGCTTGGGAAATGGCATAAAACAGAAGTCAAATTATGATTCAGAGCAGAGCCGTTCCGGCCAAAATGGGGGTTCTTTCTATAACACCTCCCATGCTTCCAGGCCTGTGAAGGGTTGCTATCCCATGGAGTGCCATGACACTTGCAGCGACTTTTCTTATAATTACATACCCTTGCTATCACACTGAGTGCTAATGAAGTAGATGTTATTTTGTTTATATCAACATAAGTTTACTGTCACACTAGGAGTGTACAGGCGATATGTATCCTTATGAACGTTTACTGTCGGCCTTTCTATTATGGTACTGAGAGCAATTCTTACTTTATATCACACTTCTGTTTTCAAAATGTCACATTATCACAACGATTATCAAGTTGCATATAAAGTATTCTGTACAAGGAGCGGATTTTGTATTCAAGAGCGATGTCGATAGCCATACGAAAAGAGGATGAAAAAGTGACAACGTTATAGAAATGTTGCTCCACGAAGGAGTGAAGAGGCGAATTATGAATATTTATTTGTAGAAATGCGTGGCTTGAAATTATGATATGGAATAGATAGGCCCTGACTTGGTGTAATTCCTTTGGTCATATCGACATATTTACAGAGTAGGAAGCTTTGTAAAATGGTGCTTAAATAGAACATATATTTGTTAATAAACAAGTTTTTTAATTTTCCAAATATTAAAACAGACTGTACAAGACTTTCTCATAAAGTTTGGTTCACAGCATGCTATGTTATACTCTCAATGATTATTACACACTGTTGATATTTTAGTTTGAAAAACGCTTCTTATAAAGAAAGTCTAAGTTAGTAATACGACTTTGTTAGTTTGGGAATCATATACAGCACGTATTCAAATGAAAAGAGGAGTGAAGCAGCTAAGACACACCTACTGAAGCTGCTTAACAATAATTAATTATGCCTACCCCTTAGCAGCTTCAGTAGGTGTGGCAGACTTGTAAGCCGCTTAAGTTGATAGCAATTTAGCGAGAATCTCCTTGGAGATGGATCTATCCAAAGTTAGTACGATAGGGTCCGGGAATGGCCCCTAATTCATAAGTACGATAGGGTCCGGGAATGGCCCCTAATTCATAAGCTGGCGGTTAATAGGATCAAGCACAGTGGAGTTCACCCCAGTGTGGGTAGCAATCTAATCATCTCACCTATCGCAATATGTTTAGTTTGCCTCCGTTATGAAAGTGTTCTAGATTCTGATTGCCTTGACAACATCAATGTTTGTTTGTGAACAATTTCATCAGGACGTAAGTCCAAAACGGTGCATGTATTGATACTTTGAGCACCGCAGAACTTTTGTCTAAATTATGCCTGATCCTGAAGGAAGAAATGGTCGACTATACGCATGCGCAACCACTGGATGGATGTCTAACATTTCATAACATGCTCAAATATTCATTAAAGGCAAAGAGAGCAATGACTGGAGCAAAATAAAGCATGAATCTGGTTTTGATCCTGCTTGGGGCTTCTTCCAACATACTTTTTGTCAACTTCTACCAATGACACATTTATTTATTTATTTATTTATTTATTTATGTCCCTTTATCGGTAGCCTATGTTGAAGAAAATCAAGCTGGGCATAGGATAGGCCTACCAATCGGTAATGAAAAAGCAGATTTTACACAAAGTTATGACATAACAAAGTCTTGTTTTAATTTCAGAACACCTATGTGTAAAGTCTTAGTGTTTCATTTCATGTAGGCTATAATTTCAATTCCATTGTGAATTATGTTAATTTTCTTTTATTTAGCCCTGCAGTATAGTTTCAGTGATAAATGTTATTTTAATTCTTTCTTGTTATAACAAGAAACATTTTTAAATATTGAAGTGTTGCGCCAAGCTAACACCTAAAAGAAACAGTTCTACATTGTATCCCAGGCACATCATTGTTGACTTTTGTCGTCTGCTCTGTAGGCCTACTTAGTTAAAACCGGAATTTTTATCAAAAAAAAATTATAATCTCTGTATTTCTATAACTAGAACAATAATTGTGAGAAAAATAAATAATGAAGCAGATGTCTCAGCTGCCTCGACTATGTTACAAACATGATGATGTCAATGTGCAGCGTCTATGAAAACGGATTTTTGAAAGTGGTTTTTAGGTCCAAACATTTAAGAAAGAGGAAATCAAACTCTGTATTCCCCAATGAAAATCGACTGTCGTCCTAAGTAGCATACCCATAATAAATCTAAGAAGCCTCTCCTGCAGCTAATCTACTATTTTAATAGTAAATATTTTGCATTCAACCTAGTTACGGCTATTCGTCCTCTTCAGCCTTCCATTGATTGACTGGCGTGTATGTTTGTGTGTGCGCGCCCGTGCATGTGTCTATAAGCGAGGGTGGCATGTTGTCTTTTTCGATTAGTTATCTCAAGGGGGTTTTATCCATTTTTAGAAGAAAATTCGGAACATACACGAAGCATGCAGTTAGCTTTCCAACAATGTATATATGTTCTTTAGTGTGATAGTCTATGATATAGTAGCTGTATGGCAACGGTGTGATTTCCAGTCTTTCCAGGGTCAAAGTAAAATCGAGTGATCCAAAATGGTTTCAATCATGATGTATCGAATGTCCTTCAGTTCCGCAACAACCACTCCATGCATTATGAAAACTGGTAGACATAAAATGTGTTGCAAGAAAATATAAGTTTTCGGAGTCTGCTAATCGGATAGACGGTTGTGCAGTCGACTTTGTGTTATTGGTCCAAAGCGGTTTTACGAACGCTTGGTCCAAAAATCAACGTAATCAAAAACCTAAAACCGGACTTCTGATGTAGTGGAGAGTAAAACTATTGCCAAAACGGTCACAATTTGTTCTAAGGGTTAATTCAAAAGAAAGAAGAATGAGAGAACGGCCTTTTGGATTTTTTGTGACACGCAAGTATTCAGCTTAGATACATACACACAATGGTCAATAGAGGTGTCACCCCCTGAATCAGAGTAATCAAATAATAATCAAGTAATCAATAATCAAAGTAGGCAGATCTTGAGTAGTTATAATGCCTGGTCTACATTTGTGTGTGAAATTTGATGTTAATAAAATGATATCAGGAACATATCATTCCACAGTCATTTGTCTCCCCCAAAGTATTGGTTCAGTAGGGTGACACTTCTATTGTCCATTGTGTGTTTAATTATCCGCCTGTACCAAAACCGATTCGACGTTGAGCCGTTTTTGCAAGAGGTCCTAGCATTCAGCTGACATTTATAAGGCTTATAACAGTCGCTTTCATGTATACTCCCGGGCTGGCTTTCAACAGCGTTCTTTGAGTTCTTAAGGGCACAACAGTTTGGTGATATAATATATTTAAGTTTTTCATACCTAGACTAACCGTGAAAAAATTACTGAAAAGATAGCACAAGGCATTAATGCTTTCCTCCGTCATGTCTTGTGGTCTTTTGGCTCAAAGGCTGAAAATGAAGCAGAGAATGATAAGAGTTTTTAGGGATGAAAACGTTTACGTTCTTCCGTCTGAATTCGTTACTTTAAACCGATCTGATTATAAGCAAATTGTATGTCTGTTTTTCGCTGTCTTTCTTTATATAATCTTTAGAGCGTTTTGTCAAAGTTGAATTATAAATTAATGAAGTATGTTTAACTTTTCTGTCAAATGACCAATAAACGAGGAGAAGAAAAGAAGCCACACTCTTTATAGTGAAACATTTTAGAGGCATTTGTGTACAGTGTAAATTGATATTTTTATCTTAGTATTGTTCACAAAGATAAACGGCAAACAATAAAATTAATGAAATCATTTAAAACAATCATGTGTCTGGGAGTATAAGGGTGTGGTCCCGATATTGTGTCCTTAAATAAAAGAAAATCTGTTCATTTGCCAGCACTGTTGTCTAGCACCCACGTACTTAAATCGATCGATCCAGGTTAGTTTTTTAACGGAGGAGGTAAGCACCATGGAAGTACAGACGTTGGTGTCAGTATTTTTGACGCGGTTCATCCTCCCTGACGGGTGCGGAGACGTTTCCCATTCACAAGTGACGAGGCGGGACTTCGTTACGACACGGTCATTGTGTGCTCTGCAGTGTGCGCAAGAACCTTCCTGTCTTGGCTTTAACTGGCAAAAGAAACCTCTCGACGGCGTCCATTTGTGCGAGTTAGTGAATTCAACATCAGATGAATATGGGGCTTTCTTGTATAAAAATGCGGGGTTTTCATATGTAGAGAAGGTTTGTTCATGTACTCCCTGCATCATATTTTTCAGTTGGTTCATACATGTACATGCATCATTGTGTATCTTGTTACTTTTTGAAGGCCAATATTTTTCCAAGCGGAACTTTTTTTCTAAAACAGTTAAGAGTAAATTGCTTATTTACTTACTACAGCTTATTTCAGGGTTCAATCACACAAGTTTCATTATTTCTTTAAAATCATAATTTTAATCATACATCATACATTTTATATATGCATGTAACATTTCATCAGGATTAATTTTCAATGACATTTTTCAGTATCAACCCGGTGTTACAACCTGCAGCAAGCGCAAAATTCTAGGTAAATGTTCCTTCTTGCAGTCAATTTTTTAAAACTCTCGTACATTTCGCGTTTTGTAACGAGAGCATGCGGGTTGCATGGTATGTGCTATGTTATGGTAACAGGTGGAATGGCATTTAGAAAGACAATCTCTGTTCTTTCTTTATTGATCTTTTAGTCGTTTTAAATAACCTTCATTTGAAATACCTCAGAATCGTTGATACAGGACTAGGTGTGCAAGCTGTCATGTAAGACTAACAAATGGACCACTGATGGAGTTTAATATCGATATCTGGCTCCTTGCACGGCTTATAT
This sequence comes from Lingula anatina, assembly GCF_001039355.2. The sequence goes on from NW_019774058.1 coordinate 400,766, forward strand.
TTTTCCACTGTGTGTAAACAGAGATGAGAACAGAACAAACTATATAGAAAAGTACATGTAAATAAAAGAATTTTAAAGAATTTTCAATATATAGATTAATTAAATAGACCACATTTGTTCTCTCTGAAAGAAAAGCCCTGATATGCGATGTTTGTTTACCTTTCATCTCCTTACAAATATTTGAATTTGATAATTGGTGATAAAGTTCCAAACCGCCATCATCTTTGTTTTAGGGAAGGATGTTGACGTTTCTCACTTTATTTTTTCATTTTTTTTTTTCAGATTGTGTATGCCCAACTGGGTACACTAGATTGGATTGTTCCTGTTATAAAGATAACCCTACAGCATATGCTTTTGACGCTGCTCGAGAAAATTGTCGCGCAGATTCACCTCTGTCCGATATCGTTTCCATCGACAACGCAGAAGAGGCGCAAAGCCTGAAGCAGCTATTACTGTCATCTGGTAAATATGGCACTCAAACACCAAAACCGCAAAAAGGCATTTTTTCATATTCTGCACAATCGTAAAAACCACACTTCAAAGTATCAGTTGCGGGTTTAGAGGGGGTCAGGGGGGTCCTGACCCCCCCCCCCCCCCAACCACACACACACACACACACACACACACTCTTCGGTTTCTGAAAATATCACACTAATAAAAAGTAAAAAAAGTAATCTATCTAGGAACGCTCCGTGTCGGCTTCTAAAATAAGTGCTCCTCTGCACGATAAACTTTAACAACGTTGATGATAATACCATGTTTGCAGAGTCTCGATGCGCGGGATGAAATACATATGTACGGCTCACAGCCTACCAACGAGGTCGATTTTGCGGACCCCATTTCAAAAAATCCTGGATCCACCCCTGAAGTATATAGTGTGGTCACGTTAGAATGTGTGAGGGGTACCCAAATTAATCGCCTTTTGCAATGCTTATCCTTAACTGTCGATGTGAATGCGCATACAGGTGCCCTCAAAGCCAGTCAATGGAATTGTACTTCGTTTGTATTCTCGCCATAGATCTAATCAGTTTTTGAGAAATATCATATTTTGACGTGATTGAGATTGCTGACTTCATATGCGCTTGTTGTAAATGTTGTATTTTATTTAAATGAAATTCATACGTTAAATGTGCAATTCAAAGAAAGAGGAGAAATAGAGATTCTTATTCTTTTATCTATGTAATTATCCATTTTTTTCAACTTTTCATTTAGAAAGCGGGGATGTCGGTGGGTTTACTTATCTCGACGCTTATGACTTTGATAGCGACAACCGGAATTACGTCCACTCCAGTAAAGGTAACGCGACTGTGAGTTACACCAACTGGGCGCCCGGTGAGCCAAACAATGCCCAGGAGATCTGCGGTGGGTTCTTCCCTAACACCGGGTTATGGCACGACGTTCCTTGCACGTTCCGCTTGCAATCCATTTGTGAGATTGATCTGAACCTTCTAGGCTGCAGATGTTGACATTCCCTCTCCGCTAACTCTGGATTTGGCATGTTTGGGGGAGTTGCAAAGTGCATATTGTGCCCCCTTTCCCCTTTAAGCCCCGAACGCCACCCTAAGTTTGATAATTTACTGGGAAAAATAACCGCTATCATTAGCACGTCTCTGCCTCTTCTGTAAGTGGAGGTTATTTTCCTGTAAAATCTGAAACTCAGGGTACTGCGTACTCTCTAAGCTACAAACAGATATCGACCTCGTGATAATGTCTTGGCACGTTGATTTAACATAAAACTTGGCTTGGATCGCAGGTTGAAGGAAACGCTTAAATGAACTCGTAACAATGCTTAACTTTTGGTTACGATTTTTAGTCAACAAGTGAACAAGGGACTTGAACTGCTGTGCCGCACTTAACTAAACTGACATTGTTAGGTGTTCAGAATCATCCTACTTTAGACCATCCTACGTTTTAAATAGACACTTTTCTTGATCATTTTAAGTAGGATGATTTAAATATTATAAAGGTTATGCTTATTATTCACGCCTAAACGTTGTGTTGGTCTTTTAAGAGTTTAAAAAACTCTTTCGAAATAAGAAAAATGTAAATCGTTAATTCATTATTGACTTAAAGACCAAAAACGCAACACCCCGTTACACATCGCGTGAAGAACTGGAAGTAATATAAACTAGGACGACACTGCGAGAGCGCAGACCTCCGCCAAGGCAGCAATTTTTGATTATTATTGATTATTGATTGATTTTTGATCCGATTCACCACCAAAAACTATTCATCTGTTCCTTGGCCCACTTCTGACAGTTCCTAAAATTTCATCAAAATCGGTCCATAACTTAGTTTTTTCATTATTGATTATTGATTGATTATTGATCCGGATCACCACCGAAAACTAATCATCCCTTCCTTGACCCACTTCTGACAGTTCCTGAAAATTTCATCAAAGTCGGTCCTTAACTTAGATATATTATTATTGATTATTGATTGATTATTGATCCGGATCACCACCAAAAACTAATCATCTTTTCCTTGACCCACTTCTGACAGTTCCTGAAAATTTCATCAAAGTCGGTCCATAACTTTTTGAGTTATGTTGATGACAGACGGACAAACAAACAAACAAACAGGGGTGAAAACATAACCTCCTTGGTGGAGGTAATAATTGCGATTGTAAAAACCTATGTATATAACAATGTCGCAAACATTTATTTTTGATTCGCTTATCAGTACTAGTAGAGTGGGGCTGTAGAGACGCAAGGCCAAACTATACCTGATATCGTACAAATATAGTTAAAGACGTAACGACCACGCTACACTTGTTCTGTCAGTTCTATTTCAAGCGCATCACAAACTGTCAGGAAACCTCGAAGGAAAATTAAAATAAAAAATACTAGCTTCTATTTACACATTAATTGGAATGTAATTAAATGTCCGTCCCAGTTCTGCATACGCCATACATATAGACGTTCGTCCCTGGGGTTGTAATCCACCATGACGTCAAAGTACGGAGGGGGGGAGTTGAGGTTATGGAGCAGAGGAATCGTCGTGGGTGATAGATAGCGACCTCTATCGGTACGTGTGTCATATATGTATTGGATATGTGATAGCCCTGCGGTGTTCGAGTTCAGGGCAAATAAAGTACCGTTTATCATAAAGGCATTGATTGTTTCGTTCTTGATTATATCGGTCACCCACGTTTCCATCACCTCTAATGAGTTTTCATCAATTTGACTAACGATCAGTTTTCCTTCTTCTTTTTCCGTCGAATACAACACCCAAATCCCGACCTCGTCCACGGCAAAATCCACGGCGGTATTTCCGCCCACCGAATACGAAAACGAGTTATCTATTCCCATCCCAGGCAATGCCGCCTCGGTCAGTATTCGACCCTTCAGGTCGGACTTCACCAACACAGTGGAATTAAACTTATGGCAGTAGAGGCTCCCTTTATACACCACGTGACCCGTCCCCGTGCACTGGAACCCGTTAAATATGGAATGTCCATTTGGCGTATCCCCGTTTAGTCTTTCTGTTGAGTTGTATTCGATAATGGAATCAGCTCGACTGTTTTTGATGACCCATACTCTGTCGTCGGGCACCCCAGGGTCTTTCATCCACGCTCCTGTGAGCCAACGCTGGAAGATCTTCTGGGTCATCTCGTTATCAAATACTGGATCAGAGTCGACGCAACCTTCGAGAAAAATTAATATGATAAGGGTTAAAAATCATTGCTGATAATCGGGCTGTTTTATTTACACTGTTTTAATTGAAAATGAACAGGTCCTTGTAAAATATTATTTGACTTATGATTCAAACTGAATTTAAATATTTCAATAGAGAAAAATTATCTATTTTTCAAATATAATATCTTAGAATCATTAGAAATAAATTTCTGTGTAGCATCTGTGGTCCTTTTTCTGAATAAAATAAAACTATAAAGTCGCCTGCTTCTCAGTTTTGTTGCTACCACTCAATATAAGTGTTCTAATTTTAAGAATTTATGATTAAATAAATAGAGTATTTGTAAAATTCACAATTTCCCCATTGAAAAGATCTAGTCATTACTGTACTTAAATTATTATTTGATAAAAAGCTTAAAAAACGCCAAATTTAAAAATGCCAAATTTGCAGATCGGGCCAGACACAAAGGTGGTTTCTGTGATTTCTAACATATTATAATTTTTAAAAGATTTCTTTACCTAAAGAGTTCACATATTAATATAACCATTCATACATTTAGGCAAAGGAAGGGCTGGCGGGGGATGGGGGTGGGAGGGGTGGGGGGCGTGAAGGTTGGACAAACTAACTGGAAGACTTGACAGGCTCATGAAATGCTATAAATGAAGAGTAAAAAGTCAGATAAATGCACAGACAGAAAGAAAGATTTTAAATAAAAATAAAATAAAATGGAATAAAATAAAATGGAATTTGTGAATGCAATGTCATTCTACAATTTTCCCTTTTTAGAGTAATCAATGAAATAATTTAATGATAAAAATACAAAGTACTTTTTTAACAGTCTGTAACTTGAGGTAAAAAAAAGATAAAAAGGAAAAGTGTCCTTGTTATGGAGTCGTTTTTCTGTTAGAGCCTTAGAGAATAAGAAATGTGATTTACATGTTTTGCGGTCCTTTTTTTCAAACTAATTAGCATATTCTGACACCTTTTTTCTTATTTTTGAAAATTTGCATCTCAGCAAGACTTGACTGTACGTTTTTACCTACATCTTTATTGAATTCTCCATTGTGCGTGACAGCATGACAAATAACTAAAAGTTGTAACGTTATCTGTCAGATTTTACTTAGAAAACAAAGTTTTCTTTAGCAAAGATTAATTATTCAAAGTGTCCTGCAACGGCTTTGTTTGTCAGTATGATCAAACATCGTGTAAATCTGCCCCAACGTGTACCCAACTGACAGTCGCTATCTCAGCATTTGGCTTACACTGTGCGATAACAATTCACTATATTTACCCTTCAGATCAATAAGTTTGAGTACACACGGTTTTCGCGCAATGCTACCAAGATTGTAACTACTATACACAATTGTTACGCGATTTTGACAGATATCTCTTCTATACGACGGACACTACACAACGCACGTATTTGCACACACGAAACCCCACATGAGCAAATTAAATGGAATAATAATAATAATAATAATAATAATAATAATAATGATTTGTAATTATAGAATTTCATAAAGGATACATTTTTTAATATATCTCCACTGTCGAGTAAAATGCATTTTACAATCTTTCCCCCCTAATGAATTATTAAAAGAAGGTCAAATCAATAACCCAGAAAGGTTGTTTGTCAAGAGCAAATAAAACCTGGAACCCGTCACTTGGTTAAGGTCAAGTGAAGAAAATCGCGGTTTTAAAATCGTACGCTTGGACTACATTTCTGAGGTTTTTAAAAAGAGTGACGGTCAATCATAGATCTCTAGGTAATTATGGATGACGTCAGTAAGTTTTTTTTTTATCTCATTCTATTTCATTTGCCTTCCAATACTTTCAACGCTGTGAATAAAGTGAAAAATGTAGTTAGATAGGGATGGTTAGGCATTATGTGTGTGTTTTGGGGGGGGGGGGGGTCACATTCAACAATTTACCTACCCAGCCGCGGTACAGGCATCGCCTCTGTTGTTGCCGAAATCTCTCCTTCAGTCGATGATGTCTCAACAGAGACGGAGACAGGAGATCCACTAGTAATTGCGGTAGAGGTAATATTAACAGTCTCGTGCATTTCTGTGCTAGAAGGAGACGGTTCAGTCAAAATAACATCCCCTGTGCTAGAGACACTGGCGCGTTCTGTACTCGATTCCTGTGTGACGTCAACTTCGTCTGTAGTATTATCAAACTCAAATTCGTTATTAGTATCAACAGCAGCAGTACTGCTGCTCTGGCTGTAGTTCCGGAATATTGTTGTGACGTCACCGATATCGGGTTCAGTAGTTGTGACGTCACCACCATCATCTTCATTATCATTGTCACCTATTCCAGAACCACTTCCGGAAAAGTCGAACCACGTTGTCGTCGGCGTTTTTGTGGAAGACTCTGGCGAGGTGGTAGTAGATGTGGGCGTAGATAAGGGCGTGGTCTCGGTGGTATTAGGAGTCGGGGTTGAGTCGGTACTAGATATAGAAATGACTGACGTGATAGTAGTCTCTTGAGTAGTCTCAGTATTTGTAGTGGGTTCAATGGTAGGCGTGGTAACGGTTGAGGAGGTTGACACGACAGATGTTGTAGGTGGGGTTGTGGCAGTAGTAGTAGTAGTAGTAGTAGGTGTAGTCGTAGTAGTAGTAGTAGGCGTGGTCGTAGTAGTAGTAGTAGTAGTAGGCGTGGTCGTAGTAGTAGTAGTAGTAGGCGTGGTCGTAGTAGTGGTAGTAGTAGATGTGGTCGTAGCAGGCGTAGTCGTACTCTTAGTAGCAGTAGTAGAACTAACCGTGGTTGAAGCACTAGATACAGCTGAGGCAGTCGTTGTAGTTTCACTAGTCGTTAATAATGACGTTGAAGGTGTGACACTGGAAACTAATTCCTTCGTGCTGGTTTCGGTGGTGGAGGCCGTGGTGGTAGAACTATGGCCCGTGTGGTCTATCACGAGCTTGAGACCCGTGCCGTTGAATCGATAATTGGTCACAAAACTATACAGCATTTCGTCGGTGCACATGCAAGATGTGGGTAAAGAGGCAGAAGATATATTGTCGGTTCGGTTTTTCAGTGTATCGATAGCGTCGACTATGTTATCTATGGTCTCATTCCACCGAGTCTGGAAATCATGGTGTAGGTCAAAGAGGTGATTGGCGTTGCTATGAACCGTTCTTCTCAACGCAGCCATTTTGGTGTTGGTGCTATTTAGAACACTGTGAATAGTGTGTTGGATGAGGGATGGGACTGAGGTTCTTAAGGCTGTTGTAGTGTTGTTAAGGAAAATCCATTTTGAGTACAGATTGGAAACTTGTTCTTCTAGTGTCTGAGTCTTAGTCCCAAGCACCATTGCTGTTGTATTTAGTTGTAGGACCTTCTTATTGATAAGTGAGTTAAGATCCTGTCCAAGATTTTCGACTCTGATGTTTTGTTTATCTTGGTGCGTTTTAAGCGATTCGATTTCAGTGCTCGTTTTATCGTATTTATCCCCGAGGTCTTTGCCAAGAGTATCTACCCTCGCGTTTTGGCGTTCATTTTCTGTTTTTAGTGCTTCAATTTCGGTGCATACATCATCTGATTTTCTTTTCAGATCATTTAATTGTTCGTTTATTGCCTTGTCTGCGCTCTCTACTTTAGCACGTTCTTTACTTTGATTGGCCTTGATTGAGGTCACCTCGCCGTCCATGTCCTCGGCGTTCTTTTTTAAGGCATCAATATCCTCTCTCGCCTCGTCGCGTGATGTTGCGAGATCGGTTACTTTAGATTCAATCTCGGCATCTTCTTTCTGCAATTCCATTACATCCTTTTCTAACCTGTCAACTCGCACCTCCAGATTTTGGAGTTCCCCCTTTACACCCTCCTCCACTGATTTCTCCAACGCGTCGCGTTTTGAGCTTACCTCGTACAGTTTGTCTTGTGTGGTTTGTAGGTCGCCTCGTAGATTGGTGACCCGGGACGCAAGCTGGAGATGATTTCGTTGATTTTGTTGAATTATTTCAGTAATTGCTGCGTTCTCGTCTGCGACTTTTTTCCGAACGTTCCTGTCGACTTCCTGAACTTTTCCTCGTATTTGTTCGTCCTCACCCTCGAGAGTTTCCAGTGTCTGATAGATTTGTGTCTGGTTACTTTCTAAATCGGCCACACGTTCCAGCAATACGTCGTGTTTTTCCCGTAAGGCCTCTAAGTCCTTCTGCTGCCGGATATACTTTTCGGGGAGTTCTTCCAATTGAACCACGCGGGCAATTAGGTTCTCAACGAGCTGAGAAATGTTTTTGATATTAAATAACTCAGTCAGCACTTTAGCTTGCATCTGCAGTACCTCACTTTGCTTGGCTAGAGTTTCTGCTCTATTTTCCTTGCTGAATGCCATTTGTATGTTGTTAAATTCCTTGGGGACTTTGAAACTGTACGGGGACATCCCCCCGTCAGAGTCAGTTGCTACGGACTGGTCCGCCAGCACTAGGGGGGCACTGCAGGACCACAGGACACTCCATATGATAAGTACACGTATACATGTCAAACCAAGTTGTCTACGCAATGTCCATAATGATGTTGTTTCCATACTGCCTTCCGGACGTGAGCCAGGGAAGCACGTTTGGCAGACGACACTACAATTTTGGGAATATATTTTAGTCATTCCGCTCAGCTTCCCAGCGCTGGATCTCAGTTGGCATATGCATGCTTCCTAGGTTGACACTGATTTCATAATCTTTTCTAGGGTATCAATAGTGTTCTCGTCTGCTATCTGAGCTATCGTCTGCTCAGGTAAGAATGTCGTCTGCTTGTACCTTGGACCACAGTGCGCCTGATGTGACCTTGGCTACAGATAGCAAGTCGCAATCACAGAATAATCGATGATTCAACTAAACTTACAATTTACAGTATCCAAGTGCTAGTGTTCAGGCGTGAGTTTGACATTGCTGTTGGCTGGGAGGGTCCTTGCCCTTTTCGTATTAATTTTCAAATTTACACCCATTTGGTTAATGTAACACGCGCAGGGAGTCGTGTCATTTCTCTGTTCAATTGTTCATTTGTGAGCAATGCGAACTTTCCTGCTCTAATGTCCACAATCAATCAGTCAATACGATTTTCCAACCGCAATTGAAGAAAATTACTTTTTTACAACCACTGGTGCAAATTTCCAGTTAAAACAGATGGCGAAAATTGCCCTAATTAGAAGAAGTTGATGTTGTGTGTTGAACAAACACAGACACACAGGCTCGTGCGACATCCCCTATTTTGTCTGGTCGCAGCTGCACTGTCACTGAGACAAGCAGAAATGATGGATGGCATAAATTCACGAAACACATTTCTCTCCTGTCGTAATCATGTCGTAGTTGAATATCCAAGTGTCCTTCCCCTCCTCCCTCTCCATTATTCACCGGTTCTCAATTTTCCACAATTTGTAATCATTTACCCTGTCGAGGCAGCTCGATTTTATTCATGTATTCAGGCAATCAGATTGTTTGGAAAACAAGCGATAGGCTACATGAAACCGGGACAAACTACTCTGAACTAGAGATTATGAATTGAACGAATGCCCCTCATTTACATTGTAAAAATTAGAAATAGGTTTAAAGTTTCACCATCACGGTCACCCCAGTATGTTTCTAAAAGGCCAAGGCGTGTGAGAATTTGAAGTAAGCGAAAACAAATGGGTCGAGCTCCTCTAGCATTTTAAAGTGTTCACGAGAAGTCACAACTTGTGCTGCTTGCTTTGAGGGGAAATAATATCCATTTCGTGTTTAAGTCTTTCTTAACAAAACCCATATTTCGCGCAAACAAAAAAGTCGTGATTACTACGCAAAGTCAAATTAGTTTTATTTTCGTTTCAGAACCACTCATCAAGACTGCTTTACGATTAACGCCCTTCACACGATGAATTTGTTTTTGTAAATAATTTTGCCACCCACGTACTGAAAAGGGCTTCTGACCACACTCGTAATATAATTGTTGTGTAACAACAGGCGATGTCACGTTTGTTATACCCGCGTAACAGTAAGGCGGGAATTCTCATCATGCTCCCTCCATATAAATGACGCGAACATATATTATTCTGTGCACGCAGGTACACGCACGCACACGCACGCACGTATACACTGAGAGAGAAAGAGAGAGAGAGAAAGAGAGAGAATGGCAGTCATTTATATTTGACAGGGTTTGACAGCCAAGTACATAAGTTCCTTTAAAAGTACAAAATCTCCATACATTTCGATCGCCGGCAATTAGGTCTATATATAGAGTAAAATGGCATATAAATCACTGCGGTTTGCGTCATATCACACATATCTTATTAAAAAAACTCTCTTTCTGTTCCACTTATCACCGCAGATATAATCGTTTATGTTCCTTGGTGTTTGTTATCATCATTCAAACAGAAAAAATCGGCAGTGTGGTGGGTTTACTTATATCGGACACGGAGGACAATATATCAATAAACCTCTTCGTTTGTCACCCAGTGTGGGTCTGC
>NW_019774058.1:411495-503384 GCF_001039355.2 Lingula anatina
TGCAATCCACCCCCCCCCCCCCTCAGACCACACCCTGAAGAGCACAGCTTTGATTTAGACTTCCTACTACAAACACACGTGCACGTGTCCAGGGTGATATCCCAACAGACTTGAACTCAGGGTGACGCACGTCTGAAAAATAATTTTCCTCTGGATGCGGTCAGACCACGAGTATTTTACAGCTATATAAAATACATTCTCACGCGGTCATTGTTATTACCCGGGGGTTTAATAACCTCGAGACACATTGGAAAACTCCTGTAAACTAAGCAAATGAAGGATTTTGACCGGAAATCATAGCTTATGAAAAAAATCCTAGCTTTCAGTAGGAAAAGTTCAGGGACAGATGCTATTATTATTTTCAATGTTTTATCTATGCGAATTTGACTTTGATAAATAAGAATAAAAACACAACACTCATTCCAGCTGTCATTAATCTGTTGTTGCAACTCTTAATAAGTTGATAATGTTGAAGAATAGGGGTGGTTTAAGAAAAGTACGTAGAAATTTAATGATGTCATCTTTAATCTATTTAAGGAAGCTGGGAGTCTCCCTTATGCAAGTTTGTTCCGCGTGAACTCTGTCCCGCAAAAGAAATATTAAGTGTAATACTCGTGACCTTACTTTAAGGCAAAGCATGCTTCTGTGCCCCAAAACCATTTTTATGGACTTTCATGTGCCACCTACATACAAACATATGCTACTGGAATTAATTAATGTCATGGCATGTTCTCAAAGGTCAAATTATAATGCAATTCCGAAAATCCTTATTTTAATCTAAGCATATCCCCTAGTAACCCCTTTCCCCTCTCCCTGCCCAAAACTAAAAAAAAGACAAAAATAGATAAATTAAGATAAATAAGTATCATATGCGTAAAAAGACAGAAAAGAAAATGGAAGACGTCCAAAATCAGTGCAAAATGCTCAAAGGGGAATTTTTGAGATAAATGGACAAATGGCATTGATAAATGTTCGTTTATTCACTTAAGAATCAAAAAAGGTAACACAGCCAAACGACCCTAATATCTTAATATCAGATACTTTTATTATATTCCTGCTAATCATAGTACAGCAAAGTGGTTATACATGCAGTAGTAAGTTTAAACGTAAAATCATTTTATTTATAGCTAATTTCGCAAGATTGATTGAAAAAACGAGACTTTCTTGGCCACTAAAACTACCAATCTACTCTAAATGCAAAAACGAAAAGTTTTTTTCCTCGTAAAAATATGTTCTTGGTATATAAAGCGACATAAAACGAACAAATAGCGTCCGATTTGATTTTGAAACTGATTTTGAAACTGACCAAAATATCGCAAAAGCACATTAGACAAACTTTTCTCCCTCTTAATGTGGACATTTGTGAGTTTGGCACTAAGAAATGGGCTTTAAGTACATCACCAGCAGCTAAAACAATCACACAAAAACAAGGGCTATTCCAGTTATTTAGGTTAATAAATTCATCTCTCTGTTTATTTATCTCTTCCGTCCTTTTTGTACTTTAGCTTTATTTCTGGACCTCCCTAATATTATAATCCGTGGTTGTTATCTCAGGTACTTACACAGGCCCGTAGCCGGGGGGGGGGTCGGGGGGTTCGAATGAACCGCCCCTTTTGCTGGGGAAAAGGTCCCCTCTGGGTAAAATTTGATCTAGGTACTTTTAAGTTTTTATGGGAAAAGGTCCACTTTTTCAGAAAAAGAACCCCCCCTTTTGAAATTACTGGCTACGGGCCTGTTACATATATGAATGACTATATGGATTATCAAAATAACATGAGTAGGAAACGGCTGTTTTACGAGCGTGGATTGAAAAAATATGAACAACAAAAAGAAATGAAAATTTCAAAAACTTTCAGTCTGTCATAGAGTACTCAAGAAAAAAATTATCAAACTGAAGTGAATCACCCCAAGAGCTATTCTCTTGGTGCCTGACACTGATACTAGTAAGAAACGCACTTGACAACCCATGTCATTCTGATAAGATATTGATACTGAATTGGGTTGTACCCATTCTGGTGAGTCATGGACACGGGCGGCACAAAATATTCTTTACAGAAGATAATGAAAGTACATAATTGTATAATGAAAGAAAGTAGAACTAAGAACGAAGGAGTGGAATTATAAAAAGTGTAGTAAATGTTGATGACCGGGTGAATTTTTTACCATCTCTCTGTGTCACAAAGATCCAATGACTTGCCACTTGAGATTTATTAAGTACAGAATGAGTTTTTAATTTTGTGTAGTCCTGACCGGCTAAGTACAACTTGATCTGAAGGTATTCCTGATCCACGAAGGCCGCTGCTGGCTCCGCAAGTCCACGTTCATCTCCCCTAGTTAATCGGAAAGTATGGCATTTATTGAATTATTTAATCCTGTTAAATACTCGCATAGAACTTGGCGAACCGCATTTTCACTGTCATGTTTTGAGGCTCGCTGACATTTTGACACCACATTAATGCGCACATTACTATTGCTAAATAACGTTTGTAACGTAAAATACGGCTTAATAGAGCTTCGAGAGGACAGATGATAAGATTATCGTGTGTCGGGATTACTGTGTTTATATTATTTGTGCAACACTTAATGGAGACTTCACGGGAGAGCAGCATGATAAGGACGGAAAGAAGAATGGAAGAAAGAATGAAACGAACGAACAGAAAGAAAGATGGTGTATTTCACCACAACTGTGAGCGATTTACAAGCAGGCGGGCAGCGGGGGGACAGAGAGACAAGCAGGCGGACAGACAGACATACCAATTAGTACATGTTAATATTTTAAAAATAAGCATGCGAGCAGACAAAGGGACAAATACACAGCCAGAAGTGACATTAATGTACAGAATTACAGAAGTTCATAGATAGACAGGCGGGTTATCAGGCAGCTTCATGAGCAGAGAGAGAGAGAGAGAGAGAGAGAGAGAGGGAGAGAGAGAATGAATGTTGAAATAAATACTACAAATACCGATAATGTACAAACTGAAGAGGAGCTGAAAGCATGAAATTTCGAGATGGAGAGGGAGAGAGAGAATGAATATTTGGTGAAATAGAGAAAAAAAAACGGATTTTTTCTTGGAATAAAATTTAGAGTTAACACAGCCCGAAAAGTCGTCTGTGCCCACAATCCAGTCAGTTGAAATGACGGATGAGGTGACGGCGTACAAATGATAAGCGGGATTTCCATTCATCTCGACCGAAGGTCACCAAGGTCGTGACCTCGCGTGACACGAGGATGACAGAAAAGCGGCGCATTTAGCGACAAACTTAAACGACATCTACATTTCAAGAAATTTTTGTCGTTATCTAATAATACTTTCATACTTGATTCCATTGTGACACAAAATATTAATCCAACACAGCAGAATATTTCATTTCGACCAAATAAATCATAAACCTTGTCAATAAAGCATTTATCTAAATGAGCCTTGTGCAAAGAAGCATACTTTTTTACAGGTTTTGGGGGTTAGCTCCTAAATTTGCAGTTTTACTTTGTATCTAAAGCAAGAAACGTTTTTAGCACTGTTCGCGTCTTTGTCGTATAATTATGTTAAATATGAATCGACAAATTGGAGTGTAAATGAGTCACTGACCCCAGAGATATGGGGGCGAATGCAAGCGACATCTGATATCTTTAATGGTGATTGTGCATACATTTTTTATCATCAGAAGCTAGCCGGCTTCCTATTTAAGTAGCAACAGGCGTGGGAGACCGCACTTGTAGCATTATCTACGCTTGAATATATCGAGATGCTTGGTGACATGGGTTGACGCGTTTTCTTTTTTCTTTTTCGTAGGCCTACTTTTAAAACTTTTATCTCCGTATGATATCCGAAAATTCTTACTACATGTACAAACTCCCCCTCTCTCTATGTCGCTCTCTTTCTCTCATTCCACACCAGAAACACATATAAACGATTTAAAGGATTCTGACACAATTTGCAGGAGTAAACAGAATAACACCCAAAAACAACATTTGGATCACTTGGGCAAACAGAGGAAAAATGCTCTGACCCTGAACTGAGGGCGGCATTTTTTCGATTATGCTGGGTTTTTTCTGAAGAAACAGACCTACACAAAGTGACAGCTTATAATCAGGCCACGGAGGCACCTCCCCTGAATTAACTATAAGTAAGCTGACCTCTTGGTTGTTGACGTTACTACAGAAAACACACGCACAGATAGTTTTATGGGTGTTTTAAATCACGATATGGTGATATACGGCGATAACGTTTTTTACTAATATAATATAATATAATATAATATAATATAATATAATATAATATAATATAATATAATATAATATAATAATATTGCTCTGATACAGAAAATTGTCTTTTTGCAATGAAGACGTTTAACGTACAGGCTTGATACAAAACATGCGCAATATTCCGCGTTACTAACAACGAAGAACGAGCACAAATACTGCACATACGACAAATTTTGTTGACAGTGAATGAAACCAAATGTTTAAGCCGTGCCTAAAGGTTAACTTAAAAACCATGTCTCGGAACGTCTGGCGCTTCAATGTGTGATTGCAACTGTGCTGTGTTCGCAAAATGTGAAAATCTGTCGGTCCGATAACTGCATGGACTTCGACTTTTAAGCCTTTTGTGAATATTTTTTGGATGTTGGGTTGGGGAAAGGGTAGAAACGAAATAGTCTATTTTTGTTGCATTACGTGATACGTGATATTATACGCATCCAGATTAAAGTTAAAGCAGTCTGTTGTACCAGCAACTACAATAAAGCCATTTCAACTAATTTTCACTGTCCACATTTGTTCTTCGAGATAAGTATATTGATTCTGTTGTTTACTGACTGTTAGTGTTTTGTTCGTGTAAAAGGTAGGCCTAACCACACCCAAAGCAGAGAAAAACAGTAAACTACTCCACATCGTTCTTTTTTTTCTCCTTGCTCTGAAGTTCATTTAGTCTTATTAACGGGATGATGGGGTATCATACATATGATAAATGCCGAGTTATGTAATAGAGACACTTGCGCTCGGTCGCAATTCGCGATGCTTTCGAGTTACGGAGCCCTGGTCTGACAGAGAAAGATACTGTTAGCATGCCAGCTTACAGCGCCTCATACGGCAGCTGGGCTGTGTACATGTACGAGATCGTCCCAATATGTAGTGACCAGGCGTCTAACTGTTTTTTTATACTGCATTAATATAATATAATTCACATAATTGCACCTTAAGTTTCAAATAAACAATATCTAGGGCACAGAAATGAAAGCTCGTTTGATTTTGACTAATTTTTTACAAAATTATTATTATTTATTTATCCGGGTTTTTTTTTTATACATCTGATCTCACCTAGATAAATGGATACATAACAGCTGATCTCACTCGGTGTATTCCTTTTCTGTTGTAGAGAACCTCAGAGTCTGCTATATGCAAATCTGAATGCGTTGTACAACTTATGCTAGGCTTCTCTGCCGCATTTTACTCCCCAATAATGTCTATTCAAGTTTCAACACCGATTCAACTCCCAGAAAGCATTTCACGATGAGCCACTACTGTTACTTCCCTGAGTTTCACAGATTACTGGAAACTTTTTTTTCTGGCTCCAGCATGTCTCTGCTTGTTTCTTTTAATAGAAATGATTTTACTGAAACATCTAAATGCCAGGGTGTGTGTTACCTGTGTGAAAACAAGGAGTTATAACTCCTTGGTGAAAATAACCTTGGGTAAATGTGTCTTAGTTCGGACCAACTGCACGTGCGTGTTCAGTGTGTGATTTTAGCTGTCATTCTTTAACTTATTGACACCACAAATGGACGAACCAAAAAAATACATGCTATTACCGAATGGATCTTGTCTTGGTTTGGGATAAATTATAATTCGGTGAGAAGGCCCTGGGGACTTCTTAATGGACGAGTTTGGGATTTGTGCCAAGGAACTGGAAGGTGGGAATGTATTTAATTTATTAAAGTAATGTCAGATAACTAAAATTGCATTAGCGGTCAGAAAAACAACAAATGATGCGTTTATGATAATGACACTTTATTTGACCTGAAATCAACTTTCACACACTAAAGGCAGCGCCTTATACAATACCGACAGAGGTCGCCTTCTGTCAAACAAGACACCATTTTAAATTTACCTCTTTCTCTCCCTCTGAATTTTGACAGAATCTTTCTTTGGGTAGTAATATTGGAGGACGGAAATAGCTTGATATCGTCATGAGAAAAAGAAAAAAACAAGGTACTCGCCAGTATATATATGGAGAAATGGATTGCTATCAAGATAGGAGTTGAGTTATAAAAGCTTGTCTGAACACGCATAAGGCCCCAGTTTAAAAAAAAAACAAACAAAAAAACTCAAGTCATTTCCCTGGCTTAGCTGACTAGGATTTCCGAGAGAGTGCTGTTACAATGCTCCTGATAGGGTAAGATGTGCCCATGTGACCATGTAACCTTGGTAATTTTAATTTAACTTAAAAGTTCTTAGCCAGGGAACCTGACTTAATTTTTTTTGTGAAACCGGGGCCAGGTCACAAAACTGATAAAACTGATAACTAGCGCGACCGACCTGTATTTTGAGAAAACCAGATTTTTTTCGTACCTATATTTTTTTTCTAAATGGAGAAAAGTACATTGAGTATTACTTTGGGAAGTGGGTTAAATGTACAAACAAACCAAGGAAAAACTTAAATACAGTTGTATTTAATCTTTAAAATCACCAGCACTGTGGATTTGACATTACCACCCCTTAAATTAAAATGAAAAACACCGATCGACCTTGAAATTTAACTGCTCAGCAGTCCGTTCAACTTCATATATTAAAAAAAAACATAAATAGTTGTCATTTGCCCACTTCGTCTAGAGAGTCGCTGCTCGTGAATCAATTTTATCTGGCCTTGCAATCTAAAACACAAGCACTGATATAAATAGCGTATAAAAAATTGGGACGGACATTTTTTAAAATAAAAAAAATATATATATTATAGCAGTTATCACAAGTATGGCGTATGCAAACAGGGACAAAAAGATTTAACATCTAAGTCCACTAAATTACATAAATACATTATAGCAGGCATAGATATACATGTATGGCGTTAGCAAAATAGGATGAACATTTCATAACTCTTTGTGGTCGTTTCATACTTGATTCAAAATCATGCATAAAAGCTATAAACACTGTTATTGATATATGAAGTGAGCAAAATAGGACGGACATTTCATAGCTCATTCAATTTTTGATTCAATTATTTGATTCAGTATCATGCGTAATAGATTTAGAATACTGTGAAAAATTATTTAATTTCAATACTCCTTTTGATAAAAGCAAAAGTAGAATAACCAAAATTGTCTTCAAAAGTTTCAATCTATGACATAGTTTTTAAAAACAGTACGCAGGTATTTAATCAAAACAAAAGAGTTTTCCTTATTATTGCAATATCAATTGTTTTAAGTGCCAGTCTCTGAAAGGTTCAGAATAGGGTGGCACATGACCCTCTCAGATTTTGCTGAAAATTATTGTACATTACAGCCGCAAACCAACATAATGGTTTGTTTGCATCACGCTCGGTTGCCATGGTAACAGCACTTTAAATTTCTGGGCATCTACAGCCAAGGCCGCTTTGGTCGATTTCACAAATGGTTTGCACTACTTCCCAATCACAAGGGATGTCGCTCCACTGTCCGCTGTCTGCTGGTTTGAAGCCAACGCAAAGCTCCGAGGCGAGGTTTGGTTCATGGAGTGCCCAGTTGGTGTAACTTAATGTCGCGTTCCCTTTACTGGAGTGGACGTAATTCTGGTTGTCGCCATCGTAGTTATAAGCGTCGTGCCAAACGAATTGATGGACCCTACCACCTAAAATGAAAATGGTATTTATTAACATGATGTATCATTATCGCTTTACTTATCTATTCAATATTTTAAATACGACCTTTTCAAATAGGCATAAATGGTCATTGTATCATACAAAACTATTTGTTGTGCGTTTTGCCCCCATAACTTAAGTATCTATATAGAAACAGAATTACAGGCGATGATGTCAATAAATTTTTAGGTGCATTATCCAATACGGGTCCCTGCATTAACTGAACCGTGTTTAAGCAGATCCGCGGATATGTTTGTCCGCTGTTTTAGGCTTCGTTCACATGCAATGTCTATTTTCTAAATTCTATTTTCTATTCGCGCTATCTTATGATCACGGTCTGTGTACTGAATATCCCGCCGCGTAGCGCGAGCCAGTTACTATAAGTTACTATAAGTTACTATAAGTAACTGGCTCGCGCTGCCAGTAATTACGCGGCGGGATATTCAGTACACAGACCGTGATCATAAGATAGCGCGAATAGAAAATAGAATTTAGAAAATAGACATTGCATGTGAACGAAGCCTTAAATGCGCTCAAAGACGAAGTTTATAATAGTGCAACCCTGTATAGAGTACCAGTGCAATTAGCACAATGCTGTGTTAATTGCCGAAAAAAAAAAGAATGTGTCACGTTAAGTATCAGACTTACCGGATGACTGCACCAGCTGCTGTAAGAATACAGTTTCTTCAGCGCTATTGATGGAAACTATATCAGATAGTGGTGATTCCGAACGGCAATGTGCTCGAGCAGCGTCGAAAATTATCTGTGTAGCATTGAGTTTATAGCAAGAGCAACCCCATCTAGTATACTCACTTGGGCATGTACAATCTGAAAAAAAAAACATCGGTGTTTTCAGTGTCTGCATATTAAACTTAAAAGAAGACAGATCGTTTTTAGACACTTTTAAGTCAAATTGCACACTTTGAAAATTCCAGATCTTTGAACGTATATTTAAATGAACAACGGGAAACAAGATGGCAGAAAGAAAGAAATGGTCGCAATGAAAGTACTCTTTCGCAAAAATTTTAATAAAAAAACGTGGATATATGACATATATCAGACAACAAAACAGGGCCATAAGAGTAAGGTCTATGACGTAATATGTAATTCAATCAAACAAAAAAATTAAAAGTCTTTCTTAAAACGATTTTGCGATAACGGCTCTGGTCAGGCTGACATTTCTCGTGAAGCAAACAGGATAAAGAAAAAAGAACCAAAATCAATTTCAGCAAAAAGGAAATGCGCCAACGAATGGCATAATCTAACTTATGCAAACATCAAAGTCAGATCCACGTTTTTTCTGTGGATTCAGCATTAAAAACATTTACCAAAGAACCACTGCAATCAACATCAAATTCATCACCCCTTTTATCCTGAAAATGAGCCGAGACTCATATTTCCAAAACTGTTTGTCAAAGCTGTCCAAAGATCAATGTGACTAATCAATGATCTCTCCATCTAAAACCAAGGTGCAATCAAACAAAAAAGGCCCTTCAAACGTGTGGGATTTGGTGTTGGAATTGTGATCTGTCACTGACAACAAGCATCGATAAGTATGGGCTGAGAAAAATGCTTGGTGGTGGTGGGGGGGATATGAACATCTACAATAAACGGATTAATTGTATCATCTGCAATACATTCATCTAGACACTGACCCGTTCTATGTAAATAAAGACCACTCTCCGTTGTTTGAAGTAATCAGGGCAATTCCCATTAACTCCCCTTTTTCAATGGCCACTTCTCAAATGTTGCAGGATTTACCTTCCTGCATAAGTGTTGTATGTTTGGTCGGGATCTCGCAGAAAGGAATTAATGAACTTTCATTTAAGGTTTATTGGATTTTTTTATTTGTCAAACTGGTATTATTCGAAGAGGCTCCTGTGAAAATGTCAAAGATGGGCTATGTTCAATACAATCTCTTAAGCGTTACTTGTTGTATTAGTGTCACAGTTTTTTTTCTTCAATTGCAAATAGCATCGACTATTAATGACAACGCGGTATGAAGATGTTACGAGTTACATTAAAACTGGCATTAAGGGTAACGGTGGTTCTATTGGAAACGGGCCTATATGAGAGAGAGAGAGAGAGAGAGAGAGAGAGAGAGAGAGAGAGAGATGAAAAGAAAAACAATCTAGAAGTGAATTCATACATCGTCCTTTGCTACAGGTCACTCTACTGGATTGAAACCCCGACTCCGACTAGAAAAAAAACAAAACAAAACAAAACAAAACAAAACGATAAATATGTCACAGACGAGAAAAGTAAAATTGGCAACCAGCGGCAGCATGCGTTTTGTTTACCATTCTATTAATAATCTGAAACTGGCAGTTCGACAACAAGATGTTATATATCGTTGAGACGTTGTTCGTATTTACTTTTTCTAAAGTCAATTTTAAAAACAAACAAAACAATACTCAAAAGCAATACTCAATAAAAAGGAAACATTAAGATATTTATGACCAAAATGGAAATTGCTTTCCAAACATAACGTCTATTATCAAATAAAAATATTTTTTTAAAGTTATCTAAAACTTAAGACGTCAGATATATTTTGAAATATAATTAATTCAAACACTTACCTTTTCTACATATGAAAACCCGTCGGTGGCAGTCAAGAACTTCCCATATTCATCTGATGTTGAATTCACTAACTCGCACAAATGGACGCCGTTGTCAGGCTCCCTTTGCCAGTTAAAGCCAAAACAGGTAGGTTCTTGCGCACATGCCAATGCACAGAATGACTGTGCTCTCACGGACGAACGCTTCATAACTTGTGAATGGGAATAGTCGTCGCCACACCTGTCTGGAATGGAAAAATGAAACGCGGCACTGCTCACCGTCACCAATGCCACCAAAACTGGCAACATTGTTTCTACGCCCATGTTGATGATGGTCTAACTATGAACTCAGGCTGTACCAAATTGATCAATGTTTTTATCTTGACTAAACAGTAATGCTGGGATATGTACAGACGCCAAGGAAACGTCTCATAATGTTTGCTGCCCTGTTCTTTCGTGACAAATTTGGTATTGTTATGTAGGCTATTATTTGTTTTATCTTATACATTATTAATCTTTATTATTATTATTATTATTATTATTATTATTATTATTAATGACACATCTGGTATATCGTGGGTACTGCAATGTTTATTGAGTAATTTCATCGACGCGACTGAAATTCTTACAATGTGGAAAAATTACCAGTGTCTTGTTCTGTCGCGTAAACAATTGCAATAAGCATTATTGAAATAGCATAAAATTAGACCCATTCTTGAAAAATTGACCATTCGCTTGCCCCATGGACGGCTTGAGTGACAACCCTGGGTATCCGTTATGAGAGAGAGAGAGAGAGAGAGAGAGAGAGAGAGAGTTTTAAAATTATGCAACACGCAATAAAAAAAAACCTCATATAGCAGAAAATAAAATTTGAGAAATTTTCGTTTGAACATCCCTGTCCAAAAGTAAATTACGAATTTAACTCTTTATAGATCTAAACCCCCTCCTCCCCCGAATAACAGTAAGCGTTGGCAAATCTCTTCAAAACGCCCTTTGTTGGACAGACAAAGATTTAAAGCAAAGCATTGTTTATGCAGTGTATACTGGCAAAGATGCCAAGAGCACATACGGACACTACAAATGCGCGGAGGTGAGTGGGGTCGTTATAACTATCGATTCTCATGCACAAATGCTTTATAATTCCGTCCTTGTGAAAACAAAAAAGAGATAGCTATATATAATGGCTGTTTATTTACTTTATAGACCGCCAAAGAAAATGAAAGGCACATTTGTCAGGAAAGCACCCATGTATTACCAAAGACAGATAAAAGTGACCTTATTAAGGGTGCACACCGAAGTTTGAAAATCACTGGAAATTCGTCCGTCCATCGTCAACATGTCCCTGCCGTTACCATTCAGATGCCCTGGCGGATATGATTTTCATCTATGACGTTATTGCCAAGGGTCTAAAACTCATCACCACTTTTCATTGACTTTCTAATCTCAAAACAGTGTCAACAAATGTGTTTTAAGATCGATTTTACTCCATTAGGAGCTTCGGTACTTGATATTTTGCTTCCAATATTTGTGACACTTGATATTATTTCAGTGCTTTCAAACCCGAGGATGACAAAAGAAAGAAAAAGAGAATGAAATGTACAACCATCCGCTTTTACAATCACGGAAATGTACTCTGAATGAATTATACTGCTTGGTAAAACGTGACAAGTTCTGAAAATTAAATCAAAACAAAAGATTATCCCATTAATTACATAGGCAGATACAGATTATTAGAGCACCTTCCAAACCAAACCAAAGGATTATTCAGTAGTGACACTTTTATGAAAAGTGTAATAGGGGCCTAAATGCTGATCAAGGGCAATGTAATATGCTCCAAATTGCTCTGTATCTTCAAAAACACTTCTCAGAGCTATGGGTGGGGAGAAGGAGGATAACACTCCCTTTTATACGTAATTTTAAGCAGATTTATTTTGCCAAAAGGTGTATAAGAAAAATGCGATAACATACTATATAGTTTGGTTAAACGAGTTGTCAGTTTATGCTGTGAGTTGTCAATACCATTGTTAGTTGTTGGCAAATAATAGTATTTGTCAGTGCACACAGTGAATCATAAGTGCCAACTGACAGTTTTCAGCGTTAACTTTACTCATTGAGTTTGCCGCACTAGCCGAGTTGTCTGCAAACAATGCAAGTTGTTGGTGGTCACTGTGAGTTGTCAGCGGAAGTTGTCTGAAAACAATGCAAGTTGTTGGTTAATATTGGGAAGAAATTCTTAAATCGGGCAATTATGGGACACGGATGGACCTTTCGACAATATCAGAAGTGTTTTCTAGTCAGAGATTGTCAAGGTACGTGGAGAGGGGTGGGAGCTCTTTCGTCCTGAACAACATCTTTAAAGTTTTAAATAGAGCTATTCAGTTTAAATAACCATTCAGTTTATACGCCAATGTGCACAAACCGCGATTTATCTTTGCCATACCGAACGTCCATTTTCTCTCTCTCACACACACTTTTGAGACAAGTAAATGTAACACTTCATGTACATACAAATATTTACTGGATTTATATTTTTTATATACGTCCAATACAGGTATAAATACACATGTAAAATGTATAAAGCATGACAAGTATGTCACCAAGTCGGCAGATACGACGGCAAGACATCTTAAACTCTAATACATCATTTCTTAAAGGCTAATTTTGACTTGCGTAAATTTTGAGCATTTCGAAATATTTCCTCTAACGCAAACTTCCACCCTTTTTTAAACGCCTTCAAAGGCCTACATCCAATAGCATTTTCCATATTTCTCTCGCACCACTTCGCCGTTTTAGTTTAACTTAAACAGTTTCCGAGTACAGAATGAGGAACATTTAATAGTAACAAATAAAATTCTACTCACTTTGATATATAACTATGCCCCCTATACTTTAAAGATGTTCCTTTCTTATATTCGTTTTACTTCCTTTAAAAATACCAATGTTGAGAAGTTGAATTCTGCATATTGGCTGACAACGCATATTTCTTGCACAACAGATAGTGTGCATACATACCCTGATACCGAATTGGCGATGTACTGGGATTTCCATTCCAAAATTGGTATTTATTATAGTAGGGAACAATAAATTTCATAAAAATCTGAGGATGAACGGATTTTTCCTGTACTTCTCACGTCTGCGTGTCGAGAATTAACAACGCTTTGGCCGTATTGGCTCAACTTCTGGCAGTAAGTGGCAGTTTTACTTATCCTTGTTTACACTGCTTCAGCCTGTGTGCAAACGACTACCTCTTACAAATAAAAACATGTAGTGTTTTCATAAAAGAAACTTATATGACTGACAACAAAACATTGAAGATCAGTGAGTAAAATAAACTGTATAAAGCCCACCAGAGACTAAAAAGAGCCTAGTTAGACATTTCTGGTGCTTCTGAGTACATAATATACCGTAAAGTTCAGGATATGAACGCAACAAAAAGCAGTGAGCGACTATTCGACAGGGTGCATCTGTTCACAGAATTATTCGAAAAGTTACAAAAAATAGAGTGCAGAGGCTACAAAATGTGTGAACAACGAGAAATCCATTGCAAGCCCCCCAGACATTTTTTTCGCCGTCACAGGTAACTTTGTGAACGTTGTCACGGGTCCCAACATTTAAGTGATAGACTCTGGACACGTTTCCAACCTTACGTAGGATGTAAATCAGTCACTGCAGTGTCACTCTCTATATTTTATCTCCTCATGGTCGCGATCCTCCAGAACTTGCAAATTTTTCATACAAGGCCTGGCGTTGGCGCGCCATCTGAACGACGTTCTCCTGCAGCTGTCGCTGCCTCTGAAGCTGCTGGTATTGTTGGTACGCCTGCTGCTGCTGCTTTTCCAGCTGGAAATAAACAAGTAAATAAATGACATTGTATCACCAAGGGTGCCTGGACACCCAAGAAAACTGGAGAGCTGTGATCGCAATACTTCAACAGGTTTCACCCACGTTCTAAATGAAAAATCCTACAGGTATTGCGCAGTAATGCCCAAAGATCGTTTAAGGGGAATTTATTTTCATGGTTTCCCCCCATTTATCTAAAAGGCTGTGAAACCTGCGGGACAAACGTTTCTGGGACTTCCTTGCATTTCCTAACCTTTCAAAACCTGCACTTCTGACAAAAACACTAGATCAAATCCTTGAATCATTTTATTCAACTTTTTAAATATCCAAACAAAGCAAGCAGTCAACTTACGGTCTCCTTCTGCATTTGCTGTGTAACTTGTTGGTACCTAAGCAGGCCTTGTATCTTGATCTGCAGCTCTGCCGCTGTGATCCGAGGGTTCTGAAAGTCAACAGATTTACCACAAGACTAAAATGTGAACTTGTATTACATGTAGGCCTATAGATGTATCTCTGAGAGCTCAATAAATTGTCAATAATTATTAATTTCATAAAATACAAGTACCTGTCCTAAGAGAGGAAAAAACTTTTGCGAAGAGATCCTACTTAAAATGTGCTTATAATTCAGGCAGTACAATGCCCCAGATTGCATCACACGACTTACACTCTCTATGATGGGTTTCACCATGACAGCTAGACTTGGCATCTGGATACACAGGCTCTGATACAAGGCCAATACTGCAGGACTGTACTGGATGGGACCCACACTACCAGAAGCACCTGGGCCTAGGGGGGAATGATAAGTAATAGTAGTTATTATAGTAATACATAAATAAATGGAATAAAAAAAATCACAACAGCAGAGATCTCCATACACTGCTCATAAACTAGTTATAATAATATAGTTAAAATAATAATACATAAATAAATGGGATAAATAAATCATGAAATGAGAGAACTTTTTACAGCATTGGACAATTTAAAAAGCTTTTTGCCAGTTTAAATTTTTTAGAAACATCAGCCCCTAAGATGGCTTGTTGCCATTAAGTTTTCAAATGTGTATGTTTTCCTAATTTCCTTTTCACCTCTTTCTTACATTTTTTTATTCCAGGGTCAAGCAAATATGATTTCTACTATATGGAAATGCCAAGTTTTGCCATACAAACCCATCATTTTAACTTACCATAAAACGAAGACATCTCTCTCCGTATTCCTTTCTTCTCATTTTCGTACTCTTCCCAGGCTGCTTTGCGCTCCTCCTCTGTAAGTGTCTGATCTATCTTGTTTTCAAGGAGAGAGTCATGCTCCAGAATCTGGACGATCCAATCTTTGTGACTTGTCAGTAACTCAGCCAGGACTCGATCCTACAAATACAAATTGTTAAATTTTAAATTGTCAGAAAGTCTTTTTAAATTATCATTATTGTTTTTTCCATCACAAAATTTTGCATTTGGTACACACTTGCATGTTTACATGTTTGTTTCCGAGGTAAAAATGCAGTTCATTGCACTATAAAAAGTTTGATCGGGCTTATTATGAATAACGGCTAGGCTTATTAAATACTTGGTATGATAAAAATATAACTGATCAATGCAAAACCATTCGGTGAATCACTAATTCCAACACTTAAAAAAAAAAAAAATAGAATTTGCATTTCTTATATCCATATTTAAAATTGTTTTAAAACTCATTATCATCTTTTTTGTTTTGATTTGTTTTAACTTGCCACACACCTTAGGTAAAGCTGGAGTGGGTCTCTCAACCCTGTCAGGGTCATCCAGAAGATCAGGCTTAAAATTGTACAACTCCTGAAGATCCTGTGCTGTGAAATGGCGGTCAATCTGATGCTCGTCCACAACACGCTGGGACAATGACAGTTTTGTCACTTGACGCTCGTAGATCTTTTCTTCCATTGTGCCCTGTCAGATGCAAGAGCAAAACTGATTTTAACATATATCAAAATTTGTGGATAAATGATGACAAAATGACATATTTTTTAAATTGTAGCATTGAAACTTACAAAACTAAAATCACTGGATGTAAACTATACACAAATTTACAAAATTGACATGAAGGGGGTCATCCATTTTATCATCATTTTCAGAAGTCTACAAACCATACTCTGGGGGGGTGGGGGTGGGGGGTGTCTACACCAGTAGACTAGGTGCTATTCTTTCAAGGTCTGTCTAAACTAGATTGGTGAGAACAAAATAACAGGATGTTACCTGAGCTAAGAATCTGTACACATAACATGGCTTGGTCTGGCCAAACCTGTACACTCTGAATATAGACTGGACGTCATGAGAGGGGTTCCAAGAGGCATCAAAAAGGATCACTCGGTTAGCACCAATTAAATTTATCCCCAAAGAACCAGCTCTGGTGGATATGAGGAATAAGCGAGCTCTGGAATATAAAAACAGCATTTAAGGAGAAAATAATAAAATTAGANCAGTGTTTTCATAAAAGAAACTTATATGGCCGACAACAAAACATTGAAGATCAGTGAGTAAAATAAACTGTATAAAGCCCACCAGAGACTAAAAAAGAGCCTAGTTAGACATTTCTGGTGCTTCTGAGTACATAATATACTGTAAAGTTCAGGATATGAACGCAACAAAAAAGCAGTGAGCGACTATTCGACAGGGTGCATCTGTTCACAGAATTATTCGAAAAGTTACAAAAATAGAGTGCAGAGGCTACAAAATGTGTGAACAACGAGAAATCCATTGCAAGCCCCCCAGACATTTTTTTCGCCGTCACAGGTAACTTTGTGAACGTTGTCACGGGTCTCAAAATTTAAGTGATAGACTCTGGACACGTTTCCAACCTTACGTAGGATGTAAATCAGTCACTGCAGTGTCACTCTCTATATTTTTTCTCCTCATGGTCGCGATCCTCCAGAACTTGCAAATTTTTCATACAAGGCCTGGCGTTGTCGCGCCATCTGAACGACGTTCTCCTGCAGCTGTCGCTGTCTCTGAAGCTGCTGGTATTGTTGGTACGCCTGCTGCTGCTGCTTTTCCAGCTGGAAATAAACAAGTAAATAAATGACATTTTATCACCAACGGTGCCTGGACACCCAAGAAAACTGGACAGCTGTGATCGCAATACTTCAACAGGTTTCACCCACGTTCTAAATGAAAAATCCTACAGATATTGCGCAGTTATGCCCAAAGATCATGTAAGGGGAATTTATTTTCATGGTTTTCCCCCATTTATCTAAAAGGCTGTGAAACCTGCGGGACACACGTTTCTGAGACTTCCTTGCATTTCCTAACACTTTCAAAACCTGCACTTTTGACAAACACACTAGATCAAATCCTTCAATCATTTTATTCAACTTTTTTAATATCCAAACAAAGCAAGCAGTCAACTTACGGTCTCCTTCTGCATTTGCTGTGTAACTTGTTGGTACCTAAGCAGACCTTGTATCTTGATCTGCAGCTCTGCCGCTGTGATCCGAGGGTTCTGAAAGTCAACAGATTTACCACAAGACTAAAATGTGAACTTGTATTACATGTAAGCCTATAGATGTATCTCTGAGAGCTCAATAAATTGTCAATAATTATTAATTTCATAAAATATAAGTACCTGTCCTAAGAGAGGAAAAAACTTTTGCGAAGAGATCCTACTTAAAATGTGCTTATAATTCAGGCAGTACAATGCCCCAGATTGCATCACACGACTTACACTCTCTATGATGGGTTTCACCATGACAGCTAGACTTGGCATCTGGATACACAGGCTCTGATACAAGGCCAATACTGCAGGACTGTACTGGATGGGACCCACACTACCAGAAGCACCTGGGCCTAGGGGGGAATGATAAGTAATAGTACTTATTATAGTAATACATAAATAAATGGAATAAATAAATCACGACAGCAGAGATCTCCATACACTGCTCATAAACTAGTTATAATAATATAGTTAAAATAATAATACATAAATAAATGGGATAAATAAATCATGAAATGAGAGAACTTGTTACAGCATTGGACAATTTAAAAAGCTTTTTGCCAGTTTAAATTTTTTAGAAACATCAGCCCCTAAGATGGCTTGTTGCCATTAAGTTTTCAAATGTGTATGTTTTCCCAATTTCCTTTTCACCTCTTTCTCACATTTTTTTTATTCCAGGGTCAAGCAAATATGATTTCTACTATATGGAAATGCCAAGTTTTGCCATACAAACCCATCATTTTAACTTACCATAAAATGAAGACATCTCTCTCCGTATTCCTTTCTTCTCATTTTCGTACTCTTCCCAGGCTGCTTTGCGCTCCTCCTCTGTAAGTGTCTGATCTATCTTGTTTTCAAGGAGAGAGTCATGCTCCAGAATCTGAACGATCCAATCTTTGTGACTTGTCAGTAACTCAGCCAGGACTCGATCCTACAAATATAAATTGTTAAATTTTAAATTGTCAGAAAGTCTTTTTAAATTATCATTATTGCTTTTTCCATCGCAAAATTTTGCATTTGGTAGACACGTGCATGTTTACATGTTTGTTTCCGAGGTAAAAATGCAGTTCATTGCACTATAAAAAGTTTGATCTGGCTTATTATGAATAATGGCTAGGCTTATTAAATACTTGGTATGATAAAAATATAACTGATCAATGCAAAACCATTCGGTGAATCACTAATTCCAACACTTAAAAAAAATAGAATTTGCATTTCTTATATCCATATTTGAAATTGTTTTAAAAGTCATTATCATCTTTTTTGTTTTGTTTTGTTTTTACATGCCACACACCTTAGGTAAAGCTGGAGTGGGTCTCTCAACCCTGTCAGGGTCATCCAGAAGATCAGGCTTAAAATTGTACAACTCCTGGAGATCCTGTGCTGTGAAATGGCGGTCAATCTGATGCTCGTCCACAACTCGCTGGGACAACGAGAGTTTTGTCACTTGACGCTCGTAGATCTTTTCTTCCATTGTGCCCTGTTAGATGCAAGAACAAAACCGATTTTAACATATATCAAAATTTGTGGATAAATGATGACAAAATGACATATTTCTTAAATTGTAGCATTTAAACTAACAAAACTAAAATCACTGGATGTAAACTATACACAAGTTTACAAAATTGACATGAAGGGGGTCATCCATTTTATCATCATTTTCAGAAGTCTACAAACCTGGGGGGGGTCTACACCAGTATACTAGGTGCTATTCTTTCAAGGTCTGTCTAAACTAGATTGGTGACAACAAAGAAACAGCATGTTACCTGAGCTAAAAACCTGTACACATAACACGGCTTGGTCTGGCCAAACCTGTACACTCTGAATATAGACTGGACATCATGAGAGGGGTTCCAAGAGGCATCAAAAAGGATCACTCGGTTAGCACCAATTAAATTTATCCCCAAAGAACCAGCTCTGGTGGATATGAGGAATAAGCGAGCTCTGGAATATAAAAACAGCATTTAAGGAGAAAATAATAAAATTATATAAATTATGATAATGATAATTATTGACGAAGTACAATGACTCCCACTCATTTTATAATTAGACTTTAATAGTCAAGCGGCCAGCCAGGCATATAAAGAAAAGTCAGCAATGAAAAGCAAATATACCCTAGAATCGTTCACAAGTCATGAAATAGAGGAAAATAAACCAGTTTAAGACAACAAATATTTCACAAACAGGAACTTTAAAATTAACATCGTAGTTAAATCTGTAATCAAACTGCAGAGAAAGAGACAGAGAGTGAGGGAGGGGGGGGCACCTGAAGTTGTCTGGATCATTGAACTCCTCTGCCCAGTTCTGTCGTGTCTGTGCTGGTGTGGAGCCATCCATTCTGTAGTAGTCTGCACCCTGGACCCATGTGCGCTGGAACTATAGCAATAAAATTCCTTGCTTAAAATAACTGCCTCTTTTCCTAACTTAAGATATGACACTGAAAATGATGTCAAATACTACCAGTCCTCCATATATTTCTCCGATCTTTGTACATATTCAGATCAATCAAGGTACTTTTATCAAGAACACAATATCAATCAAGGTACTTTTATCAAGAACACAATATCAACTGTACTGCAGCTGAAAAGAAACTTTTTTAAAACAAACTCATTTACTGAATTTGTACATTTATCATTATATGAATAATTAACAAAAAAATATTACCCCATCTTCCGCCTTCTCATCCCCCTCCTTTGTTTTTTCCATTTCCTCTCGTGCTTTCTTGTCCAAATCTTCCAAAAAATCCTGTATCAAGTCCAAGGACAGAAGAGACTGGCTGAATACCAGCCTGGAATATAAGGATCATTGATTAAAATACCATTCTTGCCCTAGCAAGGAGAATGACATTCAGACCAAGTGTATAAAAAAGAATATTAGACAATAGCTAAGAAAGAAAAAAATACATACATAGTCTCAGTGCTGTGAGGAATTACAAAAAAAAAAAAAAATAAAAATAAAAAAATAAATAAAATAAATAAATAAATTAAAAAATATTAAAAAAAAAAACAATAATAATAAAATTAATTAAATAATAATAATAATAATAATAATAATAATAATAATAATAATAAAACACATCAATATTCACTACATCAATTGCCCATTGCTAATGGGGTTCACAAAGCAATTGCCAAACTTTTTTGCTGTCCCTAATAGGTTAGGCTTTACAAAGTCCACTATGCCATGATCTGCAATTAAACTGGCCTAGCAAGTTTGAACCCTCCAAAATTTGGTCAGTATAAAATTATAAAAGACTATTTTTAATCTTCTCATCTTACAGCACACATGGCATAAATTTAGAATTATGAGTAAATATCAAACACGTCTTACACTTTATCACCAATCTCCTCGGCCATTCTAAGAACTTCAAACAGCAACAAGAGCTTGCCACTGTTCTCTATTTTCTTTTCATCTTCCTCAGTCACAAACTCATGCCACCATTCAGACTTCATTAGAGCCTGAACTTCAGGCACAACCTCTTCGGGCTCTAAAAACAGAACCAGTGGGGGTTTAGAAGACGCAGTTTTGCTTCTTTTTCTTTTTACTTTACTTTCCTCTCTTATTTGTTTCTTTACAACTGAATTCAAAATTACAGGTCATACATTCCATACAATTTTGTCTTTTGTATTGTTATAAAAATGTTAACCATAAACTTCAATCTATCTTGATAAAAAAAAGTCAAATTCTTAGCCTTTATATTTTTGGATATAAATACCTAAAAAAACCCTACCTGAGCCATCCCCTCCTCTCTTCCTTGTCTTCCATTCTTTCACTACCTCATCATCACTTTGTGATTCACAGCTTTTTTTACCTTTGCCTTTCTTCCTGATAAAAAAAAAGAATCATTTCAGAAGCCAAACCATTTAATAATAAGCCTACAGTTTAAGCAGAGCAGATATGCTTTTAACTAACACAGGAAAAGCTTTCCATAATTAAATGTTGGATTAAGATATTCAAACTGTCTCCATCTGACTCAGAATTAAAATCAAAAGCCTATGCCCCGTGTTCTCATTAATGTCATGGTCTGTTCCAAAGATAACTTTGATTAATATTCCTTGGAGCAATCAGGGTCTAAAAGTGGATTTGTGTCACGTGGCAGTTTTAACTTTTTTAATTAACCCAGTACTTCTTAAAGTGGCCTGATCAACTGTTATGGGTTAGTGCCCAACAGGAAAGAGTGCCATCATTTTCTTACTTGTTCTTTCCTTTACTGGGGCCTGGTTCCTGGTCACTGTCAGAGAGATCTATTATACTGTCAGAGCTGCCATCATCTATGAAGGAACTCATATCACTTTCATCATCAATGAATGAGTCGTTATCTTCAAGAAATGCCTGTTAGATGAAAGAATTATAAAATATGAAAAATATCTAATATATGTTATTCATGTTGGAAACAAACAAAAACACGAACCAATTTTGCCAGTATATTGCCTGTCTAATAGGTACCTTTAGGAAACCTTATTTATTTATTTATTTTTGTTGCTGATCAGATATCTTTTTTTTTAATATTTGAAATCTCTGGTCACATTCTTTCCCTTTTGACAACAAAAATTTCAATAAAAATCGACATTTAACTTTTTAAAAGAACCATCTTTACATTTTTACTTTTTCTTCCTTATATATCAAAAACTGTGTCAAATTTGCAAAATGATAATAAAACATAAAAGAAAGACAAGAACTTGCCTTATTTTCCCGTCTAATCTGATCATATCTCATTACTCTAGGGTGTGTCCATATTCTCATAAGAGCTTGATAATCAGAGAAAATCTTAGCTCCCCTTCCAACTACTGCCATTCCGTCATCGTCCACCCCTTGAACACACTGCAAGTACTTTCTATATAAAAGAACTTGAAGTTTGGACAGGCGCACCAACAGAACATACTCAAACTTAGGGGGAAGAAACTTGGTCAGGGCTGAGTAGTCTTTCCTCTGGAAATTATCAATTATAAAATGCATGTGTGAAATACAAAGTATTAATTTAGTTGAATCACTGAATTCAATTTTTCTGAAATAAAACATGAATGGAAAATATTGTTTAAGTATCATATTTTTATAACCAGCATGCTTTTATATGTCAGGCATATTTATTCTTTACCATATATATTTCCAGTGCAACACTTCTGTCTTTCAGGACTATAGTATTCTATGCATATCTAACAATAGCTACTCAGCAGCATTAACAAGTAAAGGTTATCAAAAGGGGGAAAAAAATCCATTTTCCCCAATCTATTAAAAGATAATTAATGAAAAAACTTATGTCCAAGAAATGCCTTCATGAGACAGTAAAGACAAAACAGCCAGGTAAAACACACCTGCACACAACCTGACAGCAAATCATGAAGAATATGAGCTCTTCTCTTCATGATCTTTACATCGTGTGGTGTGGAGTCTTTACACTGCCCATTGCTGATGGGGTTCACAAACCGATTGCCGAACTCTTTGGCTGTTCCTAATAAGTTAGGCTTTACAAAGTCCACCATGCAATGATCTGAAATAAAAGTTTTACTCTATGATTCTATCAGTCTCAGTATCAAATTATATTTATAATAAAATAACAGAGATATACTGTTTCATGTATATATATAAAGTAAAGTAAAAGTTAAACTTAGGGATACACCACTGATAATCCTTATTCTTGTGATGCTCATATAATAAATGAAATAGTCTGTTAAGAATCTTTTTCCATCAAGTTTATCATGCCTTGATCTGCAACTAAATTACTATAAAATCATGATACTTCCTTTACATTTATCACACTATTAAGAATTGCCAGATATAATGCAGCAGTTGTTTTCAATTTTCTTCAGCAATATATTTTCTCAAAAGTTGTCAAACACCACCCCCCCCCAAAAAATAAAAAAAAAAAAAAAAAATTGAATTTACACATATTCATGCTCACACTGATCCCCAATAATTCACATCTCTACCCAGTTTTTAATACTCACACTCCTTCAGGTTATTCTGCAGTGGTGTTCCTGTCAGCACCACTCTCCTCTTAGACTTTATTTGAGACACGGCCTTGGATATTGCTGATGTGGAATTCTTCAGCACATGGCCCTCATCACATACCACTATGTCTGGACCTACAGTAATACATGAAGGCAACTAGAACAGCATTCAGAGAGGGCAGAACTCTGTCCAGGCAGATAGTTCTTATCATTAATAATAAATCAATAAATTACTGGATTACCATCAAAATCTACCTGTACTGAAGGTATCTACTTGGATTAAAAGTGTCTACCTGAATGAAAAATGCTAAGAACTAATGTTCACTCCCTCAATTATAAGTTTTAGGATGCTAATCTGTCCCCAATGTATTTACCTGGATTAAAAACAACTAATTTGGATTATAGGCTCTAACCTGGATCAAGCAGGGTTTCAGCGAATATCCTCTTCTGTCTCTTGTTTCTGACTCGGACACTCTGACTAAGGTTGCGGAACATCTCATATCCCATAATCATGACCCCGCCCCCTTCATGCCAGTCTTGTAAACAGTCGGCTCTGCTGTGGTTATTCTTCACACTGGACAGCTCATAAACCTAGTGAAAATAGATTTGGTGGAGAAACACTAACAACACACTTGGTGGGAAACTTGCACTAATATTATGTAATACCAGATTACAGCACGGAGCAATTATTTTTGCCATATAATACAAGCAAACTAAACATGGCATTGACAAAAAATCCAGAAACTTTCCATATCTGTCACACAAAAAGGTGGTAAATCCCTTTAATTGCCTTAGAGGAACATTAGCATCCCAGAAAATAAATTTTAACTAAGTTTAATACATATATCAATGCTATAAAAAAGTTTTTTGTGGACTCTACTTTAGATGATAAAAAACTTTTTCTTGAATTAAATCTCTAAAAAATAAGTGTATGACACCTGTTGTTTAGTTTCTAAGACATAATGTAACTCTCTTTTTTTTATGAATTTTATCATAGTAATGAGCAAAGTCTAGCATGTCTTCAGTGGGGTTTGTAACACTACTTACAGATTAAGTTAAAATAAATCAGCTATTGATTATACATTTGGTCTTTTCATTGCACATATGCATTTTTAAAAATAACTCAAGAGTATTTTATAGTCCTTACATCCAGCCTGTCTTCCTCTTCCAGCCACTTGGTCCACTCATTCTGCCAGTTCAGCACAGTGTTCAGTGGACAGATAACCAGACATCTCCTGAATGGCAGGTACTTGGGATGGGTTAATACTGTGTGGGCAAATGTGATAACCTACATGGAGAAAGTGGACATGTTTGGTATTAGGATTCCCCTTGATGTATAAAGTAAAGCAGTATGAGAACAAAACAAAGCTGCAGATATACAGACAAAATTGTTCTTAACTAAGATAACAACAAAATAAATAATAAAAATGTTCATAGATTAAAAAAAAAAAAAACATGCTACAGACATAAACAGACCAATGACTAAAATGTATGATTTCATGTAGAGGTATCAGGACCAAAATGAGAAAATACTACAGACATCTTCATTTAACCTTTTCAGAGACTGTGCCGAGAGTTGAATCTATTAGAGAGTTGAATCTATTAGAGTTAAATCTATTCCAAATATGAGTGTTTAGACTTACAGACAATGTCTTCCCTAATCCCATACAATGAGCCAGAATGCAGCCAGATCCCTCAGGGTCCTTCTTATACTGGTCCAAACTCTCGATAAGACAATCCCACATAAACTGGACAGCTGCACACAGTTAAAGAAAAAAACAAAGCTGTTCATGAAATGCTTGCACTTTGTAAATAACAAGTCTAGTTTGCAAGACATTCACTTCAGACATTAAAATATAGCATAGTTCAAGATATTCGATTAAAATTTACATTTATGCCAGAAAAAAAATGGATAAGATATTTAATAACAGTGCCTCTCTGTAAGCAATGTCAGTAGATCAAATTTTTTTCTGTTTTTGAACATGTTTCAAATTATTAACAAGCATAGCAGCTAAATTCTATGTTCTTTATTTATTGGAGAAGGGGTGTTGGTCACACAGTTAAAATCTCCGCATCTAAATCCAGCATCTTTAAGCCTACCTTCAATCTGATGTGGTTTCAGATTTTTCACAAGGGATTTGTTAACTTGAATCAGAGGTTTATCCGAGTCTTTCTTCATTTCTAGCACCAATTGTGTGGCTACAGGACACTTGTTAGGGGAACCGCCATCCTCCATTAAAACAACATTAAACTGAGAAACAAAGACAAAACTGAAGATTATGTCATGAACATTTACTATCATCATGGCTCCATGAATTGAAGACTAAGACGCAACTTTTCCTTTGTTTCTAAAAATCTCTTTGATGCAGCTTTAAACAGCACAACTCTTATTCATTTAGACGTCCCCATTTAGAAGAAGTCCAGTAAGACACGTTTTAGCTGATAAGTTAATATATCATTTACTATATAAATATATAATAAAAATGGGGTAAATGTTTTGCATCAAATATTTTGGACTATAGGTTTCAAGTAAAAAGAATATTCAATACTTTCAAGATTTAATCTGCATTCAAACACTCAAATTCAAGATTATCCTAAGAGGCTCATAATAGCAAATAATCTCATTCAGGACAGGATTAAAAATAATCCAGACCAGCATTCAACTCATATAATTTCATGCAAATAAATCTACAGCCAATACCTTTCAGTATGAAAGATGATTTTATTATGGACATTAAAGACAAGCCTGACATTTTTATCTGGGAAAGCTCTTACTTGTTGCTGTCTATCTGAGATTCTTTTCCGCCTTTCTTCTTCTAGTTTGGCTGCCGTTTTGGTTTCTTCCTGTAGTTTGTCTTCCTTTAAAATTTTTCTGATCTTCTTTCTCTTTCTTCCAGGTGTATTTTCATCATCATTTTCATCTCCACTTCCCTGAAAAACAGATAAGAAAGTTAATAAACGATTTGCATCAAGTGTTCTGACAGCAACCCCTATACTAAAGAGAGTTAAATAATCTTCTAAATACAGTAAAGCTATATACATAACTATATCTTTTGTATTAGATTCTACAATTAAATGATTATAACAACAACTAGGTTCTTGATACTGAAACATTTAAACAAATAAAAAAAATATGATACTCATGTTTGTACTGACATTTCAACTGTTATATCATCAAAGATTGCCACTGCCATCATAATGAATGAAAATTTTGGATCACTAGAATTGGAATTCTTGGTGTATTAATTATAAAAATACCCTTACTGCTTCTTCATCACTGTTCTTGTTGCTTTCATTAGAAGAGTCAGATGCCAGTTTGATACGTTTCCTCTTTTTATTTCCCTTCTTGGTGTAGGATCTTTCGTTGCCTTTCTTCCCTTTTTTAGTTTTTAAATCTTCATCAGATTCATCTGAGGAAAAAAGGCTTTCGCTGTCTTTCTCTTTTTTGTTCTTTTTATCCCTTCTACTCTTTTTCTTAGATTCAAAATCAGAATCTTCAGACATTATTTCAATGGACGAGAAGTTTGTACTGCTAGCATCACTTTCATCGCTGTTTGTTTTCCTCTTCCTAAAGGTTATGTCATCATNGACATTCACTTCAGACATTAAAATATAGCATAGTTCAAGATATTCGATTAAAATTTACATTTATGCCAGAAAAAAAATGGATAAGATATTTAATAACAGTGCCTCTCTGTAAGCAATGTCAGTAGATCAAATTTTTTTCTGTTTTTGAACATGTTTCAAATTATTAACAAGCATAGCAGCTAAATTCTATGTTCTTTATTTATTGGAGAAGGGGTGTTGGTCACACAGTTAAAATCTCCGCATCTAAATCCAGCATCTTTAAGCCTACCTTCAATCTGATGTGGTTTCAGATTTTTCACAAGGGATTTGTTAACTTGAATCAGAGGTTTATCCGAGTCTTTCTTCATTTCTAGCACCAATTGTGTGGCTACAGGACACTTGTTAGGGGAACCGCCATCCTCCATTAAAACAACATTAAACTGAGAAACAAAGACAAAACTGAAGATTATGTCATGAACATTTACTATCATCATGGCTCCATGAATTGAAGACTAAGACGCAACTTTTCCTTTGTTTCTAAAAATCTCTTTGATGCAGCTTTAAACAGCACAACTCTTATTCATTTAGACGTCCCCATTTAGAAGAAGTCCAGTAAGACACGTTTTAGCTGATAAGTTAATATATCATTTACTATATAAATATATAATAAAAATGGGGTAAATGTTTTGCATCAAATATTTTGGACTATAGGTTTCAAGTAAAAAGAATATTCAATACTTTCAAGATTTAATCTGCATTCAAACACTCAAATTCAAGATTATCCTAAGAGGCTCATAATAGCAAATAATCTCATTCAGGACAGGATTTAAAAATAATCCAGACCAGCATTCAACTCATATAATTTCATGCAAATAAATCTACAGCCAATACCTTTCAGTATGAAAGATGATTTTATTATGGACATTAAAGACAAGCCTGACATTTTTATCTGGGAAAGCTCTTACTTGTTGCTGTCTATCTGAGATTCTTTTCCGCCTTTCTTCTTCTAGTTTGGCTGCCGTTTTGGTTTCTTCCTGTAGTTTGTCTTCCTTTAAAATTTTTCTGATCTTCTTTCTCTTTCTTCCAGGTGTATTTTCATCATCATTTTCATCTCCACTTCCCTGAAAAACAGATAAGAAAGTTAATAAACGATTTGCATCAAGTGTTCTGACAGCAACCCCTATACTAAAGAGAGTTAAATAATCTTCTAAATACAGTAAAGCTATATACATAACTATATCTTTTGTATTAGATTCTACAATTAAATGATTATAACAACAACTAGGTTCTTGATACTGAAACATTTAAACAAATAAAAAAAATATGATACTCATGTTTGTACTGACATTTCAACTGTTATATCATCAAAGATTGCCACTGCCATCATAATGAATGAAAATTTTGGATCACTAGAATTGGAATTCTTGGTGTATTAATTATAAAAATACCCTTACTGCTTCTTCATCACTGTTCTTGTTGCTTTCATTAGAAGAGTCAGATGCCAGTTTGATACGTTTCCTCTTTTTATTTCCCTTCTTGGTGTAGGATCTTTCGTTGCCTTTCTTCCCTTTTTTAGTTTTTAAATCTTCATCAGATTCATCTGAGGAAAAAAGGCTTTCGCTGTCTTTCTCTTTTTTGTTCTTTTTATCCCTTCTACTCTTTTTCTTAGATTCAAAATCAGAATCTTCAGACATTATTTCAATGGACGAGAAGTTTGTACTGCTAGCATCACTTTCATCGCTGTTTGTTTTCCTCTTCCTAAAGGTTATGTCATCATTAATATTATTATACAAACGTTTTGATAATTTGTTATAGCAGTTTATTTAATTCACAGAAAGTCAATTTAAACTTTGTATGGAATTCCTTGAATGCTTCAGCTTTACTATTATTTCTTTTAAAATGTTATCTACAGTTTCTATGATTATACTTGAAATGTCAAAAACAGTAACAAATTCACTGTATCATCAAAAATTTAAAGTCACTGAAAGCTTTAACTAACACTTTTATATCTGCATGTACCTCTTTTTGCTCCTCTTAATCTTTTTCTTCTTCTCTTTTGTACTGACAGGAGCATCAGAATCACTTTCGCTTAATTTTACCCTTAGAAGCTTCAGATTTTTCTTCAACTTTTTGGGGGTTACAAAGTCACTGTCACTACTTTCACTGAGTGCACCATTTTCTTTAGATTTTTTCTTTTTGGTTGCTAGAAAAAATATAATCGTATTGGTGAAAATTAATTTTACTCTTTTTAAACCTGACATTTCTTTGATACCAACAACTAGCAGAAATGACCCCCGCAAAAAATAAGAAAATAATAATAAAAAATCCATGCCAACAAATTACAAACAGACCTAAGTTTTCAGAATTATCATCTGAGCTGTTGTCAGAGACATCGTCCTCCTCCTCTTCTTCATCACTCATCTCCCTCAGCATCGCCTGCTTAGCACGAATATTTTCATCTTCTTCCTCGTTCTTCAATTTGATTGCTTTAAGCTTCTTCTCATCATTACTGAGCAAATTGACCTCCTAAAAGAGAGACCATTCATAAATTGTGACAACAACACTATCTCTTTTTCTCAAGACTGACCTGTCCTTTAGTATAAAGGTGTATACAGTTATATATCACCGTGGTTGCTCAAATAGTTCAAACTGTGTGATTAATCAGTACAAAAAAATATTTTCTAAAATTCTTTTCTTGGCCCTTGGCCCAACATTTAACTCATGCAACCAAATTTATTTTGTTTTGACAGTATCTGATCACTGGCAATCAGTAAGTTATCAAGCCAAGGGACAGATTCTGAATGACTCGACTCTTTGCAATTGTCAGTTGTTACGCTTTCAATGGCTCTTACGAATGAGGAAGAAACAATTAAACCCAAGACCTCATATGGAAGTGAAATAATAAATTCTCATCTTATATATAGTTAAAGAAGCAGCTATCATAGAAATGTTATGACATATGATACTAAAATTACCTCTTCCTCCTCTTCCTCAATATCAGTGTCAGACTCTGAATCAACGGAATCAGAGCTGCTGTCGCTGCGCTTCTTCTTGGGAGTGGTCTTCTCTGCAAGATAAGAATAAATATCTTACAATCAAGGTGTACAAAAATATGCACTCAAAACTATTAAATGAAGAAAATAGTTATCTAAACCAATATTTCTTGAAAAATATTCAATGCAAAAACTTGAAGCTCTTGGTACCAAATGAAATCTAATAAATATATGAAGAGATTTTATAGCAACAGAGTACAGAGCATTGAGACCAACATTTTACATGGTTATCTAAGATCTTGGAGTCCAGTTACCCTTAACAATTAATTTTTTTCACCAATTGACACATAATTTTCATAGAGAAACCAATAAAGCAAACAGAGTAGAGGTTATATGTTTTGCAATCTTGGACTGCAAACACTGACTGCAGAATTATGGCTGCAGATCATTTGAATTGTAGAGGCTTCAATAACTTCATGAGACATGCAAAATCTATGAAACTACATTCTATATTTCCGGTCATTAATAAGAAGTCCTTGTGACTTCCAGGGGTAACAAGTGATAGGGTGACATCTTTGGTCACATCTAATATCAACCCTTTTCCTCAAAAGATTTTGAATTATCTTTAACTTTCCATAAATCCATTTGAGAATTGTAAATTTAAGTCTCCATGAAATCCAGATATTTGATGAATCCACTGGCAGCAAATATTAGGGGTTCAACAGGCAACCAACAAACATTCCTATACACGTACAATACTTCACAGTTCTTTGCAAATGCACACAGCAATTGCTCTATACAATGCACACACACGTGCTAGACACACGCACACCGTGGAGAATGCCACCTGTACATAAACACAAGCAAGCAAAAAAGGACATCATGTTGCTTTGTGAACTCTGTGAAGCTGCAAGTTGAAACAGGCAAAGCAGGGATCCTTACCCCGATTTTTTCTAGTCTTGTTTTCCCTTTTCTCTTCATCACTAGGTCCCCTTTCCACAGCTTCATCTTCCCTCTTTGTTCTCTTTTTCTTCCGCAAGGGAATATTGGCAAGCTTATCAATTTCCTTTTCCAGATCAGAATCATAATTCGACGAGTCAGACACATGGTGTTCGACCTCCCTGGCTTTTGTCTTTTGCTGCGTTTCTGAGATTGGTTTCTTGTGTTTCTTAGGTTGCTCATGGCCTCCATCTTCTCTTGATACAAGGACCTTGACTGGTTTCAGGATCTTTGGATCTTCCAACCCATATTTTAGACGCAACCTGGCACTCAGTGAGTGGTCACGAGTAGGTTTACTGGGCTTTTTGCCTGGAAAAAAAAATCAAACTTAATGAATTTTTCCATCTGAGAAAATTCTCTCCAAGAACAGCACTTTTGTTATGTTGGTAATCAATAAAATTGGTGAAAATTTTCCTTTTGCTTCACAATGAAAAATTAACAGGAATCCAACTGGATATAAACTCGAATATTTTCTCAATATTCATAGCATCATAGAGACCAGAGTTCATTCTTTTTTATTTTTAAAATGGTGTTGAAATATCATCTGCACCTGCAATACTATTTACCTTCTGGTGCAGCCATTTTTTTCTTCTTTTTCCTCTTCTTTGCTGTGTCCGAATCAGAATTACTGATCCCCAAAGAATCATCAGACGACTCATCACTTTCACTCCCCAATTCCTCTTTCATCCACTTTTCTAACTGCTGTTTAGCCTGGATATTTTCTTCGCTGCTATCAACATCATCTTTCCTCGATTTTCCTTTCTTTCCTCGTTTTACATCATCACTTTCTTC
This sequence comes from Lingula anatina, assembly GCF_001039355.2. The sequence goes on from NW_019774058.1 coordinate 443,481, forward strand.
TGCGTTATATGTTTCTGTGTTCACTTCATCGCCAGAATGCTCATCTATTTCATTGTTATCACTATCCGATATCAAGCCATTCGTCATTTTAGGTGAACATTTAGAATGCTGGTAAAGTACAGTTTTCTTTTTCCTTTTTCCAATATCTGGATCAGATCTTTCATCACTTTTTGATGTCCCTGAGGTTTGCTGTGACAATTCTGTGTCCTTCTCAATACTGCATTTCTTTTCCTTTTCACGTAATTCATCTTTCTCTCCTGTCATTTTTGTTTTTTGCTGTATCATTTCTTCTTCATCACATGAACCATCTGACATTGTACCAGATTCTTTGGCAAGAAGCTTTTTTCTTGATTTCCTCATAGAAACAAAACCTGATATCTGGCCATCTTCCCCATCAGATGACCCACCAGAATCTGTGCCATTTTCTTTGGCAATCATCTTCTTTGTTGTTCTTCTCCTGGATTCAGAGCCTGATATCTGGCCTCCTTCCTCATCAGATGACCCATTTGAATTTGTGCCTGTTTCTCTGACAATAAGCTTTCTTCTTGTTCTCCTCCTGGATTCAGGACCTGATACATGGCCGTCTTCTTCCTCCTCTTTGTTTGATCTTGTTATCTTTGACTTCTCACGTTTAGATAGCCTGTCAGAGAACTCCTTTTCCATCTTAGATGTCCTTTTTTTAAAACTCTCTGTTTCACAAGCAGAACCTATGTTCTTAGTCTTTTTAGCACCATTAGATTCACAACTGTCAGTTTCCTTTTTCTCAGCATCAGAGTCTTCTTTTTCATGCCTTGGTTCCACTTTCTTAGCAGATTCCAATTCTTCTACAGTATCACTGGACATTATTTTCTCTTCATCACCTAATTTTTCTTTTCTGTTTTCTTCATCACTGCACTCGAGTCTGTCCTCTTTTCCTGAACTAAAACCCATTTCTTCCAACTCTAATTCTTCTAGATTTTCATTCTCATTATCTAAACTCATGGTCTGCTCCTCTTGTGTTCCACTATCACATGAATTTAATTCATCCAGCTCTTTCAAAAAATTGTCCAGGGCTGTTTTAGGTTTCTCAATCTCTCTCTTATCTTGATTTTCATCATCATCCACCATCTTCATGCCCGAGTCCCCATCCTCAGTTTGATCAGGTGTTATTTCATCTTTTCCACTTGACTTCGTGCCTTGACCCTCTTCAGAATCAGCTTTGGCATTTCTTTCACCCGTATCTGTCTTTTTTGCAATTTCGGCTTGGGCTATATCCATGCTTGTTTCATCAATACCTTGCAATTCTTCTCTCAGTTCATTATCAATATCACTGTGACTGTTGTCATTACCATCTGCACTCTCAGTATTCTTGCGATGCTTGTCACTGTCCTGTCCTTCATCATCAACATTCGGTTTGTCAGGTTCCGAGTCTTTGTTCTCTCTGCCCCCCTTATCTCCTCCTTTCCCCCCGGAATCACTTGACACCTTATTGCCTCCCTTCAGCCTGATGCGGAACCATCCTGACCCAGGAGTCCTGGACTGTTTGCCAGCTTGACCCTTGGGTCCTTGGTCATCATCATCATCATCATCATCGCTGTCCCCATGCCGTCTCTTCTTTGACCCCTGGTCATTAGCATCACAATGACCATTGGTCTGACTCTTGGACTCCGTGTCCTTATCCTCCTGAACCGACTGTCCGGAACCTGCGTTCACATGAATGGTACCCATGTCTGGATTGAGATTGACTAAAATGGGGGCTTCCACTGTGGTGGCAAGGGGTGGTGTGGGGTCTTCGTCTGGCACAACAGGGGCAGGGATGGGGGTTCGTGGAGCAGGAGAAGAAACCTCTTCAATGATCTGTATATCATCATCAGAGCCCTCATCCTCCTTGCTGGGTGCTGTTTTAGTGTGAGAGGAAGTCTGGGTGGGAAGTACAGCCGCTTTGTGGATGACAGCCATCCTCTGTGACAGCTGAGCATGCCTGGCCATGGCCTGAATACTGCCCAGTTTGGCCTGGTAGGTGACCACAGCCCGCCTCAGTTTCTTGGCAACTTCAATTCTTGTCACCATGTTTTTAACAGTGACCTTTTTATTGACAAACCCCTTCTCTGACACTCTGACCTGCTCCTTCATTTCCCTCAGGAATTTGGTCATAGAATGTGTGGCAGCTAACTGCTTGTCTAGAACTGTGTCGATATACTGAGCCTCCAGGTACAGCTGTGCCTGAAAGTTAGCTGGAGGGTCAGCATCAGTGACAGCTGTAGAAGAATGAATTTGAACTGGTAACACTTTATCGCTACAAGAAGCTGTGGGTTCCTTACTCTTGTTTGCGGTATTCCTTTGAGACTTTTTCGCCAATGTTGTCGACTCAGGGTCCTTCTGTTTATCAGTTTTCTTAGCCAATTTTGACTTCAGGGTCTCTTGCTTCCGCTGGTCAGCTCTGTGTTCCTTTTCCACTGCTGCCAGGACGTTAGTGCACTGAGCCACCAGGTCAGTGAGGGGGAGAGGATTGCACACATAACAACGCCATTTCTCGTTGTCACCTAGGAGAGGAAAACATACAGTTTTAAGCAATTTAAAGCTAATTAATCTATTTACAACAAGAGATCTACTAAACAGCATGACAAAAATACAATGGCAGGGGCGGATTGAGGCCATTTTTTTTTGGTCTACCAAAAGATGGTCAGATTTATAAGTTTACATCACCGGATAGCTATTTTTTTCTTCCGGAAGACGGTCACAAATGGAGGGTGGATCAACAAAGACGATTTGGAAGACTGTAAGAAATAATATCTCTGGATCTGTTCCTGAATGACACATCTTTAAAAAACTATAATCAATAACTAATTTTATTGTGAAAAAAATATAGCAATTTTAACTTCATGAAGTATAATTGAAATAGCTGAATGAAAAAAAGGTTACAACAGCCATACAAATTTCAAAATATCATTTCATTTCCACCTCCAAAAAATTTCATTATATCCCATGCTGTCACGTACCAAGACCTTCCACAGCGGAGTATTCGGACCGCCCCAAGTTTCTCTTGATACAGTTACGACAGAAAGCATTGGTGCAGTAGTCACAACACTGCAGTCTTCCACCCTCGGCACACCAACGACATTGCTCATCAAAACCATCCTCGTCCTTATCAAACTCCCCACTGCTGTAGTACTTGTAGCATTTCTAAATTGGAAATCATCAATGCATTACTAGTGATCCCATTATCTCAATGTCTGTTCTTCCATATATGATTGTATTGCTCAATTGAAATTCGACACGAGAAAAATAAAAAAGAATAGTCCTCCTCAACAAATCTTTCTCAATTTTGTGCTCTTTAAATTGCTTAAAAACCTTAAGTGCAATCTATTAAGTTACCAAAGAAAAACTTAAATGCAATGCCTGAGAACAGACTACAAAATTTTAATATCATATCATCCACTGCCTAATGGATCATATGAAAACTAAATTTCAGATATTTATCAGGCCAATGTGCCACTGCCACACTTACCTTACAGATGAGTACTCTGAGTATAGGGTGCCGCAGGACCTTGCCTCTGATCTTGTGATTTACTTGCTTACCACATGCTGTGCAGTTTACAATGGCATTTGGATCTAAAGAAAAAGGGCAATTCTGGCATAAATTTCTGAGGAAAAACAGATTGCTTATTCATTTGATCAGCCTTAATTTTCTTTCAACAAAACCTATTATTCATTACAGATTATTTAATCAATTACAAAAAAAAAAAAAAACAACTAAATTTTAAAATCATAAAACACAATTCATCAATGGCATTTCAGCACTACATCTCTTTAACTTCTGGCAATCCAAGTGAATGAAGCAATATGTACACATCACATCATGACTGAATCACAAAATCAGTCTACCTTCAACATTCATCATTTTTCGTGACCTGGTTTTTACTTCTGGACCCTTGAATGGTGAAGACTTCAAATCTTCCACAGCAACTGGCTGAACCATCACTGTGCCTACAATAAATACTTTCATTCTCTACTTTTTTCTAAGCTACATATTCTTATCTATACAAAAAATAAAATATGAAACGCGAGACTTCCCTTTGAAATGTTATGCAATCTGGTAAAATATACATGAAAATGTGCTGCCATTTCACCTTCTCTGAAACTCTTAATTTTCTATCACTTCTGTTCAATACTAAGTAGATCCATTCAAAATTCAGTAATAGATCTTACCTCATTTACAGATTTCATTACTGTCTAGGATGCCCCAAGCTCACCTTCAGGTAGTATAGGATTTCCCTGGTCATCTAGTTGAATATCTTCTCTAACTTTGTTCTCAGCGTCTCCTCCACAGTCAAGATCTATAGGGGTAACAACAGGCAGCAACGGGGCCATGTTGCCAGAGGTTTCCTCCTCCCCCTCCTCTTCCTCTGATTCCACATACTTCCTGGTTACTTTGGGCTTCCTGGAACAAATACAGAATACTTGTAAGTGTATATTTAATTTATACATCTGGCATGCAAGTTATGAAAAGAATAAAATTCCAAAAGAATTCAAGAAAAATGAATAACTTACTTAATAAACAAAAACAAAACACTAGTCACTTCATGTTATTTTCTTTTTTTTTTTTTTGGCTATGGTTTTTTCGGCATACAATTGATAAATTTGCAGTGAAATTTCAAACACTCAGCATTACAAAATAACAAGTTTATGTATCTTGAGGGTTTATATTGGATACCTTCTGGAAGACCCACTACTGCTGGCCTTTACTTGTTCCTAGAAAAAAATATTTCAATGAAAAAATAAAAACATTACTACAAATCCTAATTTGGACCCCTCCACCACACTTTTATCCAACTTTAAAACAAACATACTCTAAGATTGGGATAAAAAATGTAATATATTTCACTGTTTACTGCCACATGTATCCTTTATGTCTACAGATTAACTTTTTTTATTTGACTTAAATTATTCATTTTTTAATAGGGAAGATGTTTCTGCAAAAGCTTACTTACCAATTCCACTGGGGAAGCTGGGTTAGAAGTCTCTCCCTGAACCTGAAGTTTTTTAACCAAGACATCAAGCTTGGACCTGAAAGACGACGAATGTAAATAAAATCAAGAATGTTCAACCAAGAATGACCTCTGGAAAATGCACCCTAATGTTTATTTATTCTCAGATGTAGGATTCATTATTCATACTTGTAAACTTCTGAAGGTTTAATCATTCCACAGAAGCGTGATTTTATATAGTTTCAATCATAAACTGGTACAAAATCAACAATTCAAAACGGCATCAGTGCAAAGACTGATTGTCACGATTTGGTTGCCTGAGCCAGATATGTGAAAGTGTCAGTCCAACCGGTCAGATTATCTATATTGCATATATGCTATAAAAAATAATAAAATAAAAAATTTACAAAAAAATAAATAATAAAAAAAACAGCATAACTTTTGGAAAAATGGTCCAATCAAACTAATCTTTAATTCAACCTGTATTCTATTTAAATTGATCACTCCCATAAGTTTTAAGACAATTAGCCTATGGGTTTTCCTTAAATGTGTTATCTGTATTGCAAATATATTGAAAATGGCTGCAAAAAAAAAAAAAAAACTGAAAACGGCAGGGAAAAAAAAATGGTCCTTTCAAGCTGATTTTTGAACATGAACTGCATTTTATGAATATTTATCAGTTTTGAAATTTGAAGACAATAGGGTGAAACAGTTTTTCACTTATCATATTATCTCTGAAAGAATACACCAATGGCTACAACCAGCTGGCTACAACAGACCCAGGTGACAGTAAAATTACACGCTTACATAAAGCTTGGACTAAGGACTTTCCAATTTTCAATGATTAAAGGCAAGTATCAGAATAGGAGGATGGAGTGTTGGTGAATCGGAGAAAAATACTTTTTTACCCCTGGGAAATCTGACTCTAGTCAACTTTTGGACAATTATTCATGATAAAACAAAAATTTTAAAAACACTTATTCAAAACTAAGCACAAATTAAAAACAACCTGCTTTAGACTGAACTAAAATACTTGATTAATGACTCAGACATGGGGAAACTGCTCGAGGACCTGCATGATTTCTGACATTGCATGTTCTCTGGACTGGCAAGGATTTTGTGAAAAGACATTATAATACAATAACAAATCACATGTAAACAGGCTTACGGAAATAAAAATACTTAGTTTGATCTATTACAGAATTAATAGGAGGACCTGCAGATTTCTTGTATTGCTGAACCTATGGACCTTCAGTCTTTTCACAGTTTTCTCCAAAATAAAAAAAAAAAAAAAAAAGCAGTAGGAAAAATTATAAAGGAATTATTTATTTATTTATTCATTCGTACAAAGTATTTTTCGGGGGGGGGGGGGTCTGACGGATGCATTCTATGCATTAAATTCATGACAGGATCCCATGCAATATTGTGGATACACCCTGCAAAATCTTAACCACTTTCAAATAAACAAACACAACGTAAAGGTCAGAGCCCTCTGACAATGCCCTTTGTGTTGACCGTCAATGTCAGCTAATAACATTACATATGCAGCGATGCAAAGCAGACAAAGCCGTCAATGCAGCAAATGCGGGGAAATTCGCTAAGTTAAATTAAAGATTGACAGCCTTGTAATGACGTTCATTTCGTTTTAAAAAAGAAAATATAATAATAAGAAACCAACAACAGTCGAGACTTTGAGTGGGGAAGGCTAGTTTACTTCATTATTTTCACATCCTACCTCTTAGCTTTCGCGGGAACATAATCACTTCCTCCAGATGGCGCTCCAGCTATCGCGGATATTTCGGTTCCATTGCTGTCAAAGCTCGGTGAATCACCGGCTGCTTCGACACTCATTGCCCGTTTTGCAATGCTCTTTATCTCATCAAAAGCGGTTAACTTCTGCTACCACCTCCTTTGCCGCTTATTAAGTCAAATTATTGTTGGAATATACGACAGCGCCTGAAAATGGCTGCCGATTCTGAGAGCAATGACGCACTTAATCACGTGACAGTAATTATAATAATTTATGCATGACGTCACATATCACGTGACATCATTTGCATATCTTATGCAAATCAGGTAGTTCAATTTATTAAAAAAATTAAAGATTTCATAAGTCAAAATAAGGGTTTTATCTAGTGAAAAAACACGTTTAATCAACTTCCGGTGAAAAAAAGCAGACGAATTTACTAATTTGTTACCCTTTCTTCCATTTATCTAAGCACTTCAGTTGTCCACTAAGTATCTGTGTATTACTCCCCATGTTTCGCCTTGTTTCTAAAAACCAACTTTGTCAAAGACATGAGAAAATGGATTTATTTTCCAAAATAATAACCTTCTGCTACACTCATGCCGGTAGACTTCCCACAGTTCCTCACGTTGACAACATCCTGTTGCGCATGGGCACATTACAAAATGGCAGATTAAAGTTGGAGTTTTTCGACAGTGGTAACGTTTTATCATTTGCTATACTATTCTTTTGTCTGCTGATTTCATAACGTCGTCGGAAAGAAACCTGTGATTCAATATGACAGATACTGCGGTGGATCCGCAGGCAGAGGTCCGGAAACTGCAGGATCTTGTAAAGAAATTGGAACGGCAAAATGAAGTCCTACGAAGTAGACAGAATCTGACAGAAACAGACCCACCACAGGTGGACAGTTCTTCCAAACTTAGTGATAAAAATCAGGACAAATCACTTTTAAAAGACGATAATAATCACAGGATAAATAGCAAGAAAAATACTAGTTTAGAAGAAGTGGATGTGATAGATCTTGAAAAAGTTTTTAGGGATGAAGACGAAGATAGCTGGTAAGTCAGGGTGTTCTTGGTGAGTCATAAGCTGTGGAAACACAACTCCATTTTATCCAAAATTAAGGCAATTAAAATTTTTAAAAAACATCAGTTTGGTAAAATATATCAGTGTTACATACGTTGTGATTCCAACCCAGGGCAACATAATGGTCATGCTATTCACGACGCTAGTCGATGCAAGTAACATCTGAATTTGGCCAATTAAGGTAGTTTAAGACTCAGTTCACATGAAAAATCTATTTTCTAAAAATCTATTTTCTATTCACGGTATCTTGTGATCATTCCGAGCGAAGCCGAGAATTAATTACAGCTTTGGAAGTAACTTGCTCACGCTGCCAGTAATTACGCCGCGGGGTATTCAGGGCACTGACCGTGATGACAAGATACCGCGAATAGAAAATAGATTTTTAGAAAATGGATTTGTCATGTGAACGGGGCCTAACTGGACAAGTAAGTTAGTTCTGAGGATGCTTGGAAGTGCTGAACCTGGGGCTTCATCATGCCCATCACTTGATTATTCTCAAACAAATACAAAATTGCTTATTTTTGTCATTTTTTTTTAATTAAGGGAAGAGACAAATACACTTTATATAAACAGATAGTGAAAACATTTTTGATATATTTCATTATGTTTAATTTCGAATTTAACTAAGTTACTCACTCTACCCAGTAAATCAAGATTTTTTCCAGGCCATTTTTGATTGATCCTTTGACCTGAGGGCTGTCAAATTCTGATTGCAAAAAAATTGACAGTGTGTGTCTTTGACAAGGCTCCAGCTGATTTGCCGTCAGTGAAAATTACTTCATCCATTTGATTTTAATAGGGTTAAATTTAATAATAACTCATAACGATACGTTGGTTGTGGTCTTAAGGAATTGCTCTGTTGTGCAAATATTTCCTGTCATTGCTTGGAGAAAACTAGTATTAGTCTTGTACATCATTATATATTGCAATTTTAAAAAAATTAAGTTAGTTAGTACACATTGTGAAATTCGTTAGAGGCTTTAAGAACATAACAAAAATTTTCAATATATCATTTTAATAATTTGGGATGAGGACAGAATGTTCTAGTCAATTTGTACTGGAAAGAATATTGACTTTGCAAAACATTATGAAAAGTTAGAATTAATTGAGTACTATTCAGAAGGAATCATTTTACTATAACATGTGAATAATGTATATGTTCAGAATGTGTTTTAAAAATTCAGTTCTAAGCAAGATTATGTGGGTACCTCCCCCTTCACTACACAGTACACACATACACTTTTTCATTTAGGAGCAGGGCAACTACAGTACATTTCCAGGCTGACTTGATAAACTACTAGTATGCCTTTTTCATGAAGGTGGGGGGGGGGGGGGTGTCAAGACTTGCTCTGTAATAGATTTTGTTCATTAAGTGCACATAAGTGTTCCTTAGATGTTTACTTAGAAAAGGAAAAAATACACTTTTTGATGTTTTATCTACTGTATTTATATGCACTTAAAAAAGATAAAATGATAGATGCAAGAGGCATCTGACATTTAATTTATCACCTTTGGTTCTGAAGCACTATCTCTTGGCTTCCCACCACCAAGTTGGAGACTCTTTGTACAGAGAGCTTTCTCACAGCACAGTTTTGGCAGGCTGCCTTAATGATACATCCATTGTACTATTTTCTCTCTCTCTCTCTCTGTAGATGATGAGAAAATAATCTTAATTTGTACTTGCAGGGTTTTTTTTTTTTCCTGATGTGTGTCCGAGTAATTCTTGTAAGGTTCAATTTGTAAATACCCTGAGTGTCAGAGACACTGAAGCTACATTGTTTACTGTTGAAAGGTATTCATGCGATAGCTTCACAGTAGCTCTGTGAACTAGTACAGCAATTAGAGATATACAAAAAAAAAAAAAAAAAGAAACAGCTAAATGACAAAATAAGAGAAAGAAAAAAATTATTTGAATCAGCAAACAGAGTGGGTTAACAGCTATATATAACACAATTTATATGAGAATTTGCAGGAAATGCAAATGAAATGTCATTGATCAAATTTAGCTACTTCCTTTTGATCACAAAAATTTAACATGAAGTTGGATAACAGTTACACAAGCTTTCAATCATGAATCAAATTTAAATTTTCTTCTCAAAACTAATGTAAGGAGTTTTAAAAATGCTTCAATGTTTTAAAGGTGGCATATATATTTAAGCATCTGTGTTCAAAAGGTTTTGAATGATAAAACTGGTTATTATTATTATAGGTAAATTTTGCCCCATGTTTTAAAGCAATTCAAAATTTAAGAACTTAAAATTAACTAGTACGGTATCATGCTGTATGTGATTTGAAATGCGTATAGTATGCTTGCTATATAAATATATAAATGTATAATAACTGAAAATTGTTTCTGCTTAGTGTACAATATCATTCTTTCTGGCGTATATTTGAAGTATTTGAGCTTTAATTAAGATTATGTCAGGTCTTCATATAAACAGCAAAATTATCTCACGGAGATTCAAAGACAGATTACCTCCAATGTGAGCTGGAAAGTGCACATTACACATGCAAGACATGTTTGATCAGAAATTAAATCTTTATCTGCGTCATGGTGCAGACAAGTCATGATAAACTTACATGTACTCATTATTATTGGAATGGAGATTTAAGGTTCTTATCATGCCAGTGTTGTGTCTGGTAGCCTCTGTATTATTATAGTCACTATTTTTGCCTTTTCTATTTATGTTTATGACATGGACAACATTCCTTTTGCTTTAACATATATATAAATACATAAACTTTCTGATATAGACAAGCTCTAAAAAGTAAATTAATGTCAAGATATGCACATATATATATATATATAAGCTTTTTCCTTAACTATAATTTATCTGTAAATTACTAGTATTCTGATTCCAAGAAAATTCATTATGCCAAGTTTTTATGCCATATTTTCTCACCTGTTATGGAAGAATGGTGAAATTAAAATAACATGGACATTAATAAAGGTTGGATTGACAGAATATGTTGTCCTTATTTTATTAGGGTGACTGAGTTGACTTGACTTATTGAGTACTAGTAGTTTGTTTGTTCACAGTTCCACTCGATTTACCTGTGACAGTGTCTCTGCAGGTGCTATCTCTTATATTTTGAACTGGGATGAAGCCATATATCCCATTTATAATTAATAGTTTACTAGTACCAATGTGAGTTATGGTTTTGAAGAAATATCTGAAGTAAGTCGGTGCATTATGAAATGTGTGTGTGTGTGTGGCAAAAATTCATGTCTAGTAATTGAGAAAGGAAACTGCATTGCTCACTTACAAATATTTAAAAACCCTGGAAAATTGGAGAAGAGGGGGCCAGTCCCCAAGACTGCCACATCAAGAAATAAAAGAGTGAGGTGATCAGAAAATATCTGGAATTGTGACTCAGAGCATTTACATTTGAACATTGTAATGCTGTCCCATGTAGCATACTGTTGCCTAACCATTTGACCCTGAGCTAAGCGAACATATGCCACAAATCAATAGAAAGCTTTCACATGTTGTTCCTATCATATTGGATTGAGATCAAGGTTATATGTTCTCTGGATTAAGCCTCCATTATCAACTCCCAAAGCTTTAAAGTATGCCCCCATGTATTTTCATGGTACTTTCTCTGCAATTTCTATTATAATGAAATAATTGGGGAAATAGACAATTTTTAAGAGGTGGGAACTTGACCAGTAGGATACATTTTCTGTGTTAAATGGACTACATACAGGATTTTTGTATTATAAGTTCTTGACATTCATTGTGCATACATTCATTTTGATTATGACCTAAAGGCATGAAACATCCTTATGACTTGATGACATTACTAGCAGTAATCTGCTAAATAAAAAAAAAGCAATTTATGAGAAGGGAAATACAAGAAACGTGTATTCTTTCACTCTGCTTAAAACAAGTGCAAAAAATGATCCGATTTTGGGATTTTAGACATGGAATAAAAGAGCAATAAAAATGTCATGGAAGCTAACTACCCTCTACCAGGGCGACTGATAGATTTTTACTGATATTCACAGATATGTCTCTAGCTAGATAGATTGTCATTTTCAACTGTGACTTCAGTTGAAAATGACAATCTGTCTAGCTAGAGAAATATCTGTGAATATCCGTAAAAATCTATCAGTCGCCCTGGTAGAGGGTAGAAGCAACTGCCATGGTATACACTGGTATACACTAACTGATTGCTTTTATTATGCCAGTAGATAAGTCAGTCGAAGTCTCAAATTAAAAAAAAAACACTGATCTGACATTAGTCCTGGAAGAGACTGGGACCTGTTTAGAAAAAAGAAGCTCTTGTGTGCATATTTAATTGAGAGCAAGCTTTATGAAACTTGCCCAGAATCTGTAATTCTACCTTTTGAAACTGCTACTAGTAGAGGCTCTTAGGCTTCGTTCACATGGAAAATCTATTTTCTAAAAATCTATTTTCTATTCGCGGTATCTTATGATCACGGTCTTATAGTAACTTATAGTAACTGGCTCGCGCTGCCAGTAATTACGCCGCGGGATATTCAGGGCACAGACCATGATCATAAGATACCCCGAATAGAAAATAGATTTTTAGAAAATAGACTTTCCATGTGAACGAAGCCTTAGACTAATGAATATTGTCCAAGATAATCCAAAGTTTCCCAACTTATTCAAGTTACTGTCAAAACAACCAGAATTTTGTAGCTCTATTCAGAAACAATGGTAGACTAACAAGTTCAGTGCAATATTGAATAAAAGCAGACAATATTTATCCAAAAAAATTTTCTGGTAATTTTTCTCTTCAAATCTTGCGACAATAATATGCACTGCCACATTCATTGAAGATGCACTTTTATCAATATTTACATGGGGAATGGGAATAAAATAGACAATATTGACAGTACAGTACTAGTGTGAATGGTCTTAATTTCTGCCATAGGGCACTTGACTTGGTCAGGGCAGGGATCATGATCAGGGCAAGGTAATTGAGACTAATTGCATTATTGCCTGTATATATATGGCTACAGGTAAAAAGCATGCATTAGGCAATGCAACATAATTGTATGGCCTAGGTGTATTTTCATTAATTTCTATAATTATGTCTCATATATATATAGAACAATAATGTGTTTGAAATTAGTTTGTCTCTGTAGTCTGCAGTTAGTGTCCTGGCAGTTCTGTGTCCTGTTTTACTGAACAATTTCAGTTATAGACCCTGTCAGGTACTACTTAAACTTACTAGATCCATAATCGACTGCTTAAAGTAGAAGACCTAATAGCACTGTTGAGGCTCTTCCAACTTTTGTCGGAATTCCGACTTTTTCAGGGTCATTTGGATCATTCTTGTGAATCCTGTAAATCAGATCCTACTTTTTCAGTTAGGACTGGTCTCGTCCCTGTAATAGTTATAGTCTAAAAGCATTTCAAGAATTATAAGCCTTGTAGGATTCTCCCACAATAAATTTAGTTGACATAAATTCTAAATGAGCTATTGACACCTTTGAGAAGACTGCGATCTTGAAATTTGGAATAATGCATTACCACTGATCTCCTCAGATTGGCAAATATCCCACACTGGTCCATGCTTATAGTTTATACTCTATATGAATAACATTTAAGGAACATAAAATATTATTAAAGTATGATAATAAATATTCATTTGGTATTTTATTTTATTACTTTCCTATCCACTTGATAAAGGGTGTAGATAGTGAAGATGAAATGAATAGCTGTTGAAATAAACTTTTTATTGATATGCAACATATTGGTACATCTTGGTCAGGTTAAAAGAGGATGGCCATGTTTGGGATACCAACCCCAGTCCACACTTTTAATGACAGTGTTATCCTTAACAAACTACTTATCTCAAATTTTGATATTTTTCATTCAAATTCATTGTTACAGTATAATTTTTCAAGTTGTATACCCAGCCTTACTAGTACACTATAGATACTGTCCCTGTGGCCGCAATACAACCCTGGTCATATTTTATATTGAAAAGGTGAAGCTTAACTCCAATTTCATGATAGCATGATATTTAAAAATTTTGAATGTATTTTCAGGTTATATACCTCCCCCAAAAGACCTAGTCCCCAGGATCGCAATGTGAGCCCGTACAAGTGGATGAGGCACGTGTTCGACCACCCGAGTCCCGAGGTGGAGAGCGCCAGGAGGTCTCTTGTGGGACGCCTGGAAGAACTAGCCAGAAGTAAGTTTGGGTAGACTGTGGCATATCTAGGACCCCAATCACAACTGCGGATACGCAGATCTGTTAGGGGCCATTCAGAATTGAAGTGTCAACTGGTCCAAGGCCTCTTACACGTCTCCTTACGCTTCCCTGGAGAGAGACAGTAATTTTAATTAAAAGATCATGGCTCCATTCGACCACACTCCTGGGGAGGTGTTACAGAGGTTGAGAGACCATTACAGGATTAAGTGGTCTTCCTTTCATGTAGGGTCCGCCATATTTGAGCCTTGGACCAGATCTTCTATTCTGAATAGCCTCCAACAGATCTGCAGATCAAATGTGGCCAACCACTAAAAAGCTTTCTGGTTAATCTTCGAAAAGACACTAAATAGATTCCCTGCAGGGATTACACAACAAGCATTCAAGTGGGTTGGTCATATTTGATCTGCGGATCTGTTAGTCGGCTGTTGTGAATGCACTTTAGGGTGTTGCAGGTAAGGTGTGTGCCCTGAGCACCACTTAAGAGGAGAGGGGGGGTGGTAAAGTTACCTTAAACTAGGTTATCGTGGTAAACAGATATTGGAATATTTTTGTCAGGGCTGTTATATGGATGTTTTTGGATGCACATGTTTGCTGAGAAGATTTGAGTATGGCTCTTTTGTACTAGTACTGCAGACTCCAAGCAACGTGGTTTTGAAATCTGTATGGATACTGGTAGTTAAAAATAAGCTAGAATGTGTCACGTGCCATATTACATTACAGGGTCTAACAAGTCAGCTTAATCTAAGACCCCATTTTCACAGATTTTTTAGATCGATCTATCCCTGTGGGGAGTCTCACTAGATTACTGTCAGCTTAGCCGGCTTAAGTGTCTGTCCCGCCTTCTATAAGTTGTAAGGGGGTAATTAACTGTCGTGCGCTCGGCTGACTGCAATTTAGCGTGAAACGCTAGGGAGTTAGGTCAGTCTGGATGGATCGATCTAAATCTCTGGGAATGCACTCTAAAAACACGTTTTACTGATCACAGGAAATGGGGAACCATCAACATGTATTAAAAATAAAAACTACTGAAGGCTCTGCTAAAAGTTCTGTATTATTGACATTAAATGAAAAAAGCCATTTGTTAGTATGTAGCATGACTAGGTAATGACATTGCTCTAGTTTTATACATATGCTATTACGAATGAGGCTGCAAAACTAGACATACGGCAAATATTCATTTGTAGATGCCCTAGTTTATAAGGGTAACATTATGCTGACAAGTTAGCCATTTAGGTTCGTACATGTGCTTATAAATTATATATATTCATAATACTTTATTTATAACCATAGGCAATTTCAGATTGTCTTTTCTTTTTTCATTATTTTATAATTGTGGCATGGACAATCTTGAAACCACTCAGTTATCAAAATTTTAATATTTCCATCTGTAATTTTTTTGTCTTAAACATTTGTTGGTAGTTATTTGTTTCTTAGTTATTTTAAATGTCAGTAGCAGTTCTTTCTTTTACTTAATGTGCCTTGTTTCCAGGTAGTAGAAGCCCATTTGGTTCTCCTGGTAGATGCTCTAGTAACAGTAGCCCGGTAGTAAATGGGGGTGGTTCAATACCAAATATTAAACAGCCATTAATAGGTAAGACTAGAAACATTTAGTTGATGCAGTTTGTAATTTAGTTGTGATTACCATTACACATTACAACAGTTTACTAATCTTTTTGCATTTGATGAGTTTTTTATGCTTAAATGTGGTGGTGGGAAAATACTTCTCTTTATAGAAATGATCATAAACAAAAAGAATCAACTTGATATCAATTCTTGGTAACAATCCTGGACAGTGTCTTTTGCAAAATGATTGTTGTTAGAAAATAATCTTCACTCCATTTTATCAAAAATTGTCTTGGTATCTGAGTATAAAATATGTTGTTTCTAGTTTATATTTTTTCCATCTGAATGAGTTTTGTATTGCATAGTGCATCCTAACACTTTATGTATGATCATGTTCTAAATTATGAAAAATATTATTTTGATGCCAGAAATTGTCTACACTATTTGATGGATGTCCCTTAATCCCATTAATTAACTTACCTCAGAATTGGTCAAAGCCTTTGTGCTCTTGTCTTCAAAGAGTGCTTTGAAAAATATACTGCAGATACAGAAAATGCCATAGCTGTCACATCTAACTTGTTTATCACAACAACTTGCCACTATAGCTATCATATCTAACACACTTATCACAGCTAGGGCAATTATCACATCTTAAACAGCTATCACATCTAACACAGATATCACATCGAAAATAGCTATTGCATCTTCCAGGGCTTTCACAGCCATTACCTCTCATAGTCATCACATCCATAGCTATCACATCCAATACAGCTATCACAATTAACGCAACTATCACATCTTGCAGTCAACACATCTTGCAGTTATCGCAGCTCTAACATCTAACATAGCTATTAGCCTAAGTGTATTAATGTTTTCACATGTTCTCCACTTTAGCAATAAAACAGGGTAAGTTATGCTGTAGTGTGCTTGTGTCTTCACGGGTTTTGTTTGACATGAATATGCCTACAATTCTGATTTATTGTTTGGAATGATAATGTATCTAGTATTCTTAGTGAATCATAAATTTAAACAGTATGTACACTGCATAAATTTCGGCACATGCAAGCATGTACACACACTGCTTGATTATTATTTTATTATCATTATTTATTTATTTATTTATTTATTTATTTATTTATTGCAATATTTCATATAAATGTTCTCATGTCATTGTCTTCAATATCTAATTGTTTTTCTGTATTGTATATAACAGAGAGATCAAAATATAGTGTCAGTGCAATTTGTAGTATGAGGTATACATGTAGTAGCTGGGATTTGTATGAAGTTTGCTGTTTTGCTCACAGAAGTCTTTAACAGCGATTTTCTTGCTTTCTGTTTGAACACACTATGGTCTCCCTTTGCTCATCCAGTAGCTTTAGTTACTTTCCCTTTGCACAGAGTGTATTTTTTTTTTTTTTTTTTTTCCAATTCTGTTTGAAGTGAATATCCCAGGATCGTGCACTTCAGGGAATGACTGCTGCACTTTGTGATGCTGTTTCTATTATAGCAATGATGCTTGAAGTTAACAGAATACAATGACATTAACTTTAAAGATCTTGCTGTTTGTAAGGGTCATGCTGTATGAATAAATTTCCTCGTTGAAAGATATTGAAGTTTTAAAGACCAGTTAATACTAGATATTCTTTACTAGTACTTAAAATAAGGCAAGTTAGCTCACATTTTTGTTAAGTTATATTCATGATTTAACTTTCATATTTCCAGGATCTAGGATAGATACAGGAACTTTTACTCGGCCGAAAAAGACGCGTGATTCAACAGATGGCAAGGAGAGTGGCCTCAAGTCCAGCATGGTCACTGAGGGGCAAGAAGACCAACATAAGATAGACGTGCATGACATACAAGAACTGGCAAGATTACAAGAAGAAAGTATGTAAAAATATATATATGAATAAGAAAAAAATAAAAGCCCTGACCAGGGACAAGTGTGATAAGAGCTAAGATTCAGTTAAAAATCTATTGAGTGGTAAGACAGTAGAGGAATATTGTCAGTATTTATTATTATTATTATTATTATTTTTTTTTTTTTTGGGGGGGGGGGGGGACAGCTGACAGCTGGTAAGTCCAAGAATTTAGAAAGGAGAGCCAAAATTTACCCCCCCCCCCTTCCCTCCCCCAACTGTTCCTACAGATCTGCCCAAGTAGAATTCTTGTAGAGAGTTAAAAGAAAACTGTGTTTGTGTTACTATAATTTGTTATTGCATGTCATTTGACATGGAATAAAGTATACCTACACTGGACATAAAAAGGGGAGGACAGGCTGAGACTGCAGGAGGAATGTGATAACAAATTAATTTGCTAGAATAATATTATTATTATTATTAAAATATCAGGTTTATGATTAGCTCTAGGTACTTGTAAAACTTAATATAAGTCCCTAGGTTTGAATGGACATCTTTCTAAAATTTCACGTCTGTGATTTTCATGTGCAATGTTGAAAGTAACTTATGGTTTAAAATTTATTTGCTACAGGTTTGAGGCAAAGTTTTTCACCTTTGACGTCTCCCAGGAGAAGTAAGTTTTACATGTTGTTTCACCTATGCATGATTTTATCAAGTGAGAGGGCAGTCATTTGATTTTTAAATGGCTTTGATTTGCAGCTAATTTTGTTCTGGTGGCCAAGCATACTTTGAAAAAATTAATATTTATATTAAAAAGCATATCGGTTGCCAATGTCCCTGTTAAGTATAGACCTAATTTGTTGCAGTTAAAATTTAAAATATATTGGAAAGCTGAACTTACCAAAGCCAAGATGACATGGCATATTTTTGATATTATATATTAATAATTATAGTGGAATAATTGTTTTTTATTTCTTAAGCTATTGTCCTTTTAAAAATTTCAGCTGCCAAAGTAAAAGCCGGACCTGTGCCACCGCTATCTTTGAGTGATGCAGAAAATTCCTCACCATTAAGTTCAAACAGGTCTAGTCCAGGGAGATTTGAAGGTAGCGAAACGGTCCTTGAGACTTTTATGAAGAGACAGACATTACAAAAAGACTAAAAAGAAAAAAAATCTAATATCAAACACCCAGTTTTTGAAATCTTGAAGGTCAGAGAGTTATATTCTATTCCATATGTCACACATACATTGTGGATTCTAGTGTTCCTGTGTGTGTTTCAGGAGACCCACCATTAAGAAGACTGAGTAATGGAGTCCAGTCAACAGGGTCCCTGTCCTCTGGGAGCAGTCCACCTGATAGTCCATATGGAAGCCAGTATCTAGAAACACAGAAGGGTAGGTTACTCTAGGCTGTGAAGAAAAGCAAATACAGTAGATTTCTGATGCTTTGGGGCTGGAAAATTTGTTAAAGTTACTTGAAAACTTACGTTAGGAAATGTTTGTAAAGTTAATACCACAGAAAAAAAATTGGTTGTGTTCAAGTGTAGGACTTGCTGAGTCTGCTGTGTACTGATGTCTTTTTATTTGGTAAGAAAAGTCATTTTTGCTACTATCTCATATTTTTGTGGAAAATTTGGTTTTCCAAATTGACCTCGAAAGAGTTTATGAAGAATGTTCTGTTGAAGTACAAGAAAGATATTTGAAGCTTTTAGGATTAAAAGCAAGCAAGTAATATGATCAAGATAATAATGCTATGGATAGGATGTTTTGATGTATTATGTAAAGTTACATAATTTTAAATGGAATTTGAAAACTTTATTCTACCCCTCAGATACAGAATTTTAATCCCTTATTTTGATAATCTCAGAACCTCATCGCAGAAGTTTGCCAAATCTCTCCAAGGGGACGTCAAATTTAAAATCTCCAACAAGTGCCACTGGCTCAGAAACATTTAGAGTCCAAGCTCCCCAAGTACAGCGCCCATCAGGAATGAAAGAGCCTGTCAATCATTCTCCGACGTATCGACCCACGTCACCAGCAGTTAGTGGTCTCAGACAACCAGCCAAGCGGCCAGTTTCGCCTGCTGGAAGTGGGATCCCTGGACCCAAGACGGGAATCCCAAGACCAGGGAGAACAGGAATTCCTTCGCCTAGGAGGTACTTCAGCAGCAACAACAAATGATTGCTTTGAAATAAAGAGACAATTAATTGGTAGCAAATATTCATTTGTCACATACTTATGTTTTTATGAAACTTGGCAGATGTGTTATGCTGCCAGTCCAACATCTCCAGTCTGTACTGCCGTCTCTTGGTGCAGTTGTCAGTGGTGAAGAACATTTGCTACCAATTAACAGTACCTCACTGATAAACCTATCTCAACAAAAGAATAGTTACTTTTAAGAAACACTTGCATGTATTGAAGTACTGCCTCCTGCTGGAAAAGAAATATATATCTAAATCAAATGCCTAGAATGGATCAGTTTGTCAAAAGGAAATGAAAAGGTGTTTAACCACTTATTGTCATTGATTTGGTATAAGATCATTTTTGACAATAACAAAATTGCATTGCTAATTTTTGCTGGAACTTCTCTATAATACGTTACCTGTGACCTCATTTGACATTTGTGGATACTGAAGGAAAACTGATAGTGTGTAGTTTCCTGATAACAACTTAATAATCTTTAACCACAAACTCCATGTTATCTTCATAAAATATTCAGACATACTTACGCATTGATTAGCTCTTGTTTTTGTAGTTATGAATTCCATATATTACTTAAATTATATAAATTTTAAGTTAATTTTTCTGTACAAATTGTATTTTATACTGTGCCAAGGAAACTCATTCAAACAAAAAAAAAGAAAGAAAGAAAGAAAAGGAAAAGAAAACCTCTGAGGGTGTCCAGACTGGCCTCCATACAACCAGGCTTCAGTCCTGGTTGTTAGTTGGTATCAGGCTGTTGGGTCTAAATTGGACCTGGTGGGAACACAGCATTAATTACTTATCACACAAATACAGTGACTCATTCATTGTGCAGGCAGTCTTACTGGTAGTGGATCTCTTTAAAGAATTGAAAAAATTGTACTATTATTATTATTATTATTATTGTTGTAGATGAGCCCCTTATTGAATCAGTATTTGCATAGTCTCTTAGACTAGACTAGACTAGACTAGATTAAGTCTCTTAGAGTCTGAGAGTAGATTGAGAGGGATGCACTGTCAAATATTAATGGCACTAATGTTTGCTGTTGTACTGTGATCTTCATCTTTTCATATTTCATTTGACTTTATAGACTTTATAGTAGAAAACCCTTCACTAATTGTAATGTAGTTTTGTCTTTGCCTATTACAGTACTGCTTGCAAGTATACTCTCCAATTTATTTTGCTCCTTCCATGGTAAATGTGTTAACAGAGTGTTACTGCATTTATCGACAGTACTGTACATTTTGTTTTGTCTTTTGTTATGTTCTGTAGCTAAGTTTGCATGGTTTTTGTTGCAGGAATAACTATGGCATGACAGCAGCGGGGAGGAGTGGATCTAAAAACAGTATAGATAGTGACGAGAGCTGGAAAGAAGGGTGTTACTAGTTGTTCTGGTACGAGGCAGAGGACAAAGAGGCAGTGGACCTGGTACCCGAGATATGGAAAAAATAGTCGACTTAAGTTCACAGAAAGAAGACTGTTAATGGCAGAGCAAGAGAGATGGGGGGCACAAGGCACAACTAGATCAAAATATTTGTTTATTTATTCATTTATTTTCATCTTTGAGGCTGATGGAAAGATTGTTGAGAATGTTTGAGAAGCAGGCAGTTTCTGAAAACAGATACAATCAACACTGATAGAGTATAGGGGGATTTTTTTTTACAACTAAAATATACTTTATTGAAACTATGAAATGTAAATTCTCACTTCTCCTGACATCTGCCAGCTTCTACATATTTTTCCCACATACTTCCATGTTTGGATACTGCTTTCTTGCAAGCAACCATAGAGCTGATGAACATCACCATGGTCTTGTTGAGTCCAGCTCATATGTTTTGAATGACTGAACCAGAAACTGATTGCTTATACTTGAAGAACGGCATTTTACAGACAAGCTTAAAACCAACCATTTCTTAGTGTTACTGTAGCAGCAATATACTGTAGTTATTCAGTTTTCTAGGAAGTTTTTAGTACATGGTGCATCATGCAGATTGGTAAAAATGTAAATAAGGGACATTCAATGAATGTAGAGAGAAATTTTGATCAAAATTATTTGAATATCTAGGATAAATGAATCGGAATTAGCCTTTGGATCATGGGAAAATTTATAAATGTACTAAATTGAATGTCCCAGACTTCCTATGCTACCAACACAGCTTGACTGTTTCTGTTGTGCTTTTTTGCATCCTTTGTAATCGGTGTCATCTTTCATATTTTGTTTTCACATTTATCAGTACGATTAAAATCCCCCTCTTAGGATGTCGTTGGTGTTTAAGAAACCACCTGGCCTGTCAAGCATCTCCTCCTTGTCTTCATATTTTTTTAATCAGTCAATAATTATATTCCTTTTTTACAAGGGCATAGGAATAGAGAAAGTGCTTCTTGTCTCATATTTCCCTGCCACCCTTCCCAATCTGCCATTGATTTTTTTTTTCTGTGAATGGTGGATTTTAACAGTCAACAGCAATACGAGAGTCACAAAATAACAATAATTTATTTATTGAATTGCTACCTGCGGGCAGTGGTAAGGCAAAATGTATTTGCTTCAGTCGGATTTAATCCTATGAGTATTTGCAGGGTTGTGCACAACTTTGCTAGGGGCTTTTTTTCTCCTCATTACTTATTTGGCTTAAGCTGTACTTCTACTGGACAGGCAATACCAGATATATCAGCAGTTAAATTTAAACAGACTGAATTGAACATGATGATTAGTAATAATAAAAAGAGCTACATGCAATCAATGAAGAGATATGGAGACGAAAGCTTGCGAGTCACATTGATTGTCGTGACCCATTTACAACGTGAAAATTGTTTAGAATGCGACTTCACAGTATACAATACTAGAGCCTGGTAAGTGCTTAGCTGTCTATACATTATGGGAAAAAAACTTGTGATATTTTAAGTTTTGTCATAACAAAGCCAGTCAACACTTTTAAGGGTTTGCATTAAACGACCAGCAATGATAAAAAACTAGGGGTGAAGTATTCACGAGTTATATTACAGGACCCATCAGCACGATGGAGACTTTAGACACTGACAGCTATTGTTTTAAAAAATCATGTATGTAAACCATTAATATCTACACCAAGAAGACATATTATTTTATATACTGTAGTGTATAGATTGTATATCATTGTATATACTAATAATTGTTGATATTATCTGTCTTGTTTTTGAGTTGCTGTGGCCTTTATTTGAAATATTTTCATGTGGATTTCTCGGAATTTATTCTACTAACAATTACAAAAATTACATAATGTGGTTGTTAACCACCTAACAAGCATCCAGATCAAAGTAACATGGATAATCATTGTCATTAGAAATTTTCATTTAGAGTTTGTGGATTTGAGGTCACTGCGTAAAAGTATTTCAGTCATGTTAACATGGTATATCTTTTTGATATGTTTTTAAAATTTTGAATCTTTGAAATTCTGTTTGGTCGCTTTAAGATAATATCACTAAACAATTATTTTACTTTGCTCATTTCCTGTTCATTTGTTTTTAAAATGTTTTGTCTACTTCCAAAAATCAAGGGTTTGTTGTTATGGAAAGTATATAAATGCATTGAATAGTTTTTGTTCAAGAAGTGATTGTCTTATCTCTTGTTAAGCTTAATAACCATGAACCTGGTCCAGCCTTTGTTTGGTATATTTAAAATTGCTTTGGGAAAAATTATTTATCAAGAATCAGGTGATGGAAGATCAGGCTGTTCACAGCTTACTGCAGCTGATAGTGATCCCTCTTTCATATTTATTTCAAGGCAAAATAAATGATCATTAAAAAAATGAATATCGTTGTAGCTGTTGATATTTTTCTGAGAAGTAGGGTAAGGAAAATCACATTTGACAGACTCTGTTTTTGGCTGTAATGTGTTTAAATCGGGCAGAACTTTAAAATGGTTCCTTGAAGTGGCACATAAAGCGAGGGTGGATTCCCGACAATGCAAGTAAACCACTTCTACTAGTTTCTTATATAACTACAATAAAGTCGGCATGCCAAGGCATTAACCAAATTAATCCCTTGTTAAGTAAAATAATAATAAGATAAATAATAATGATATTAATAATGTTTTAAAACTGCGTCTTCAAATTTCAAGTCGGAAATTGACCTATTTATCCGTCCCTCCATTTCATAAAAGCATCTTTTAAGCTCGTTTTTACTGGCAAGCTATTCAAATAGTCGCCCTCTTGTCATAATCCTCTCCATTCCGTCAAATTATTTCAAATGTATTTCAAGGGGGGGCAGGGCGCATTGATTAAAAAAATAACTTCACTCGACACTCGACTCACTAGCCTACAATAGACAATATATAATTTGAACATGGATATCACAGGGAAATTATCTTGGTTTTGTCTTATTCCTGAAACCACCCCTCAGTTTGGGTCCGCGGGGTACACTGCAGGCCGGGACGGATCCAGGATTATTTGGGCCCCGAAATATTTTGGTATTTTAGAGGGTGAACGGTGCCATTTGGTACGTTTTAGAACAATGATTCAGCTAGTGAAAAGTCTACTTTCAAAAGGGGACCATAGGTGAAGGGGGGGGGGGGGAGTCAGGACTCTTTTTACCCAGAGCACAAGAAACGCAAAGAAGGATATGTGACGTCATGAAATTTTAAAGCCTCCCTGTCTCACCCAAGCGCATCGAACGCAATGTGGCCACGTTCGTCAAAATGCCAAGTAGTTGTCGCCAGAATAGTTTAATTCTTATAATGGTTTTTCCAAGAAAAACCACGGAGAATGATTGGTATTTTCTAAGAAAAACCACGGAGAATGAATGGTGTTCTCTGTATGAAAGCCGAAAAGGTTGTTATACCTTGCTGCGCAGTTATGTTATCGATGCGTATCGGAATTCCATTGCTTGGCGGGAAAGGAAGAAAGCCGCGAGGAGGGAGGCGGCTGTTGGAGTTGGCATCCCCCAGGTAACGTTGCATAAAAGACACTCTACTGTTGTTATCAGTTTTAGTAAAATTTCGTTCTATCAATGAAAGTGTTTATCAATATTTTAACTGTTTTTTTCTGTTAGGTCTGTTGTATTTTTATTGAACCCCAACTTTGTCAAAGTTTGTAGGGATGTAGCTTCTTTTGTGAGACCGAATACGCTAAGATTAGCGAGTTGTGTGAACGCAAATGTTATATTATAACTATGTCATGCTGGACTACTTAAACAAAAACAATAACCCTGAATAACCTATATAATAATATGTTTAGGTTCAGCATGGTAAACCAAGGCTCTAAAGTAGCACAGCGCAAGTAGTGGCTTGGGAATTCTGCCTTGACAACATGTCAAAAATCAAGGTTCCGAACAGTAACGTTCCCCTGACTTCAGTGAGTTCAAATCGCCAGCTTCTCTCTGTTGGATCTAAAGATGGTGAATCGGTCATAGAAACACCTCAAAAGAAGGGAAAGGGCCAGAAAGATGGCGATAAAGAAAGTCGGAAGCCGGAGATCCGTTTAATGCATCTCGTAAAGAATGGGGATGTGGAGGCGGTGGAGAGACAACTTATGGTAGGTACATTGCATAACTGCACTTTCGCCTGTGTAGCCAGGAATTTCCAACAAAGAAAATTAGACCCCATTCCCATACCTAGATCGATCTAGCAGAATCGACCCACTTCCAAGGTGTTTCTCGCAAAATTACAATGGGGGAGAGGAAAAGGCATTAGTTACCCACCTCCTTGCTGCAAAGATATATGTTGGAATAGATTACTGCCTTTATTCAGAGCAGATGTTTTTACAACCAAATGCATGGTTCAGTCAACACCCCCCCCCCTGAATCCTCCCCTGCCTAATTTGTAATCCAAATTGGTGTTAGTGCATTGATTAATTGATTAGTAAATAAATGTAAATTAAAAACAGTGAGATTTGGCATGCACAGGCCTGTGCTCTCTGAGTTCTTTTTTTACTAGTTCTGATATACCTTTGCACAAACACATAATCTAAATTTCTTCCAGCAAAATATGTCATTGGACAGCTTTGACATCAACCACAATTTTGTCTCTGGGTTAACTGTCCTGGAGCTGGCGGTCACTCTGGAGGACATTCCAATGGTCAAGACTCTACTGACCTTTCCTGGCATATCTGTTAAACAGGCCCTCCTGCACGCTGTGAGACTCAGTAACCTGGACTTGGTGAAAATATTTTTAAGTCACCAAAGGTGATATTAATATATATTTCTTATCTCAAGTATGAATGGTCAAATAGATTTTTACAATCAGTATTAGTTAAAATAACATTTATAATTATTTTTACCCAAATTTAAATACTTTGTTTGGCAAAAGTATTGGTGACACTTGTGTAACCTATGAACACCTTTTTGAAATTAGTAA
Organism: Lingula anatina; assembly: GCF_001039355.2. Next base: position 469,430 of record NW_019774058.1, read on the forward strand.
CTTAATTAAAGTTATGATTTGGTATTTTCCCAAGGCCGGCCTCGCCTGTGATGTTATGATTACAATGGAACACAACAGTCCAGTTATTTTAGTTTTTTTCTAGCAATCCCAATGAAAAATTTATAGAACTTTTAAATTACCTTTAAATTTGTGAAAACTACATGTATGACCAATTTTTTCAAATGGCAGATTGCGCAGATAGGCAATATTAGATTGAACAATTCATTCTCTGAATCTTAAAAATGTGTTATTCTGCTTGTATTTGTTTCAAGTTCTTTTGTCTGTTGCAACTTTTTATAAAATACTTATATTCACAGGTTATTATGATGATAATTTTATTGTGATGAAAACAGACTATTATTATTGTTGTTGTTGTTCTTATTGTTATTGTTGTTATTGTTGTTGTTGTTGTTATTATTATTATTATTACAGTGATGATGACGTGTTTGCCAGTGGCCCCGCCCCTACCAGCCCTACCACCATGCTGAAAACTAAAGCCAGCCTGTACGACAGTATCGAGTATTTCTCTGCAGACATGACACCTCTGATGCTGGCCTGCCATCTGGATGACAAACCTATCATTAACGTACTCATGCTGAAGGGGCACTCCTTGCAGAAACCCTGTATGCCTCGATGTAAGAGACTTCTGTCAATTTATGGGACTGGTCTGTCTTATTTTCTATCTGAACAGTACAGTTTATTACATTGAAAATGATATTTTTTAATATTTTAAAGTTGTAAAAAACTTGTGTTATGTTAAACTTTCTGCTTTTCCTTCTTACAATTTCACTATGGGTCTTTTCCCCGATGAAATTATTGTTCCATGTAGATTGATCAGACTCCTACGTACTCCTATAATCACCAGCATTTCTGTATTCTACTCTTGGCCAAGAGATGACATGTTAATCTTTTAATCTGATTGTATTCAACAAGAGTCCAACATAGAGTTGGATGGATATATGTAGAACAGTATTTTTATTGGGAATATATCCGTTTTCTTTTTCTCATTTTATGTTATTCATGTTACATAAGGTTTTTTTTTTTTTTTTGAGAAATTCTTGCCAGTTGGCAATTATCTGAATTTATTTTAAGGTCCCTTTGACTTTCATCTCTCCACATATTATTTTATTATATTTGATTTAATTATATTTTTATTACAGGTAAATGTGAGAAATGCCTGCAGACAGGGAGTGTGCCATTGGAGGAGTCTCTGGCCCAGCTCAACCTCTACAAAGCCTGGTCCTGCCCTCACAGTCTCATACACATGGGTGATGATCCCATCTTTGAGGCTTTCCACATGAGTCATTTGATGAAGGAGAGGTCTATGGAGGAGCCAGAATTCAAGGTGGGGTATTCACTGGCAGATGCAGGATTTTGCTAAGGGAAGGGAGGGGCCATAGATAAAAATGTTTTCAATGATTTCCTCGGCAAATACAGTACATGGTACATGGTATAACTTTAGTGTAATATGTGAAAGAATTGCTTGATATTGCTTTGTCTCTTGCTATACTGCATTTTAGGAGGGATAGCAGGAAAGTTCTGAGGCAAAATGGGGGATGGGGGGGGGGGTGGTCATGTGGCACCACACACACCCTCACCCCCAGATCCACAAAGGGATTTATAAATTATGTATCAATTATGCTTTTAAAACAACAATCAACTTTTAGAATAAGCGTAATAAGACTCACTCTGATATACATGTATTGCCTGGCCTTTCCTCTTTTAAAAAAGAAAAGTCAGTTTAGTCAAAACAATCAAGCTGTTTGAATAGTACACTAAAACTGGGCATTATATACAGGATGACTACATTGCCTTGTCTGCAAAACTCCGAATGCTGGCTGTAGATTTCCTCGGCGAATGCCGCTCCCATAAAGAGGTTGAATTCCTGCTGCAGAGACAGAAAGGAGCAAAGGAGTACAAGATTAGCAAACCCAAGAAATGGTGTCGTCTCCGACTTGCAATTCACTTGGAGCAAAAAGAGGTAGGATTATTGAGATTGTGAAATGTTTGATTGTAAAATCTGCTCTTAAATTCTGTTCTGATGTCGTTTTTAATTAGTATCAGAGAGGGCACATGTAGATAAATTTCTTGATAATGGCTTTTTTCACAGTTCTATTTCCTATTAAAAATATAGACATATCATGCATATCTTATTAATAAACTATACTAGAAAAGATCAAACTACCATATAAAGGACCTTTGCATTCGCTGGATAGAAAATCCATTATGGCTTCTCCTTGAATCACAAAACTACATGGTCCTCTATTTTAGTTTTATGGTGTCAGATTGCACAAAATACATATTTATATGTAATTTTTAATTATATAAAATTTATTTTCAGTTTGTAGCCCATCCCCACTGCCAGCAGGTGTTGCGTCAAATCTGGATGTCTGGCTTTGAACACTGGAGGCAAGGCTGGCGTCTTAAGATTATGCTCTTATTGCTACACTTGGTCATGTTTCCTGTTTCGCCATTCTTGTTTTTCTGTGTGCCGGGCAAGAAGGTAGGAGAGCAAATTATAGAGCTGTAAATAGTTGATTTGATTGTTTGTTACGAATTAAAGCAACTGCAACTGTTTCAGTTTTAAGAAAGTTTAGTTTTGAATGTAAGAAAAGATATTTGACATCTTTATGCCATTTAAATTTTGTTAGATTAAAAAACATTAATAAAAGTGGATCATACATATATCAGAGTGTATAATAATAATAATGATCATACATATATCAGAGTGTATAATAATAATGATAATTCTTTTATCATTTTAGATAAAAGAATACTGGCGCAGACCAATTTCAAAATGCCTGAATGAGCAGATCTCATATGTCATCTTCATGAGCCTTCTTCTCCTCGATATCATGTACTTTTGTCCTTTTATTGACAAAGACCATCGTCCAGGAAATTTGGTCCAGTGGATCATCGCAATTTGGTCACTTACATCTGTAATCAACTTGTTAAAAGAGGCTGGTCACCAGAGACTTGATTTCAAGAAGTTTTGGATTAATATTTATGATCTTGTGATGTTTTTTCTGATGTTTGCCTCTGTTCTTTGTATGCTGGTTAGATCACTGCTGGCTAAGGAGTGGTTGGAGGAGCAAGATATAAATAATGGGTAAATATTAAAACTAGACTATTTGAAATGCTTTCAGTGCTTATTGTTTTCAGAAAAGATAAAAAGTCCTTTATTTTGATATATGCAATTGTTTATTACATTTTTCTGTGGGCATTCCTATAACACAACAATTAACTTATGATAATGCTTTTCATATCTGAGGATCCAAATGTTGAAGTAAAGAAGATCCATGTATTTCCGAGATAGATAAGGGTGTATTCCCAGAGATTTAGATCGATCCAGGGATTAAGAGTTAGATCGACCTAACTCCCTGGAGGTTCAAGCTAAATTGCAGTCAGCCAAGCGCGCACCATAGTTAATTACCCCCTTACAGCTTTCAGTAGGCGTGACAGACGCTAGTGAGACTCCCCACAGGGATAGATCGATCTAAAATCTATGGAAATGGGGTCTAAGAGGGCATTAACAACAGATGATCCTTGGATCTACTGACCTGCGGTTCAAATATGGTGGACCCTACGTGAAAGCAGAGCTGACTTATCTGCTGATGGTCTCCCCGCCCCCACACGCACTGTCCCTGCAAGAGTCCAGCAATTAGACCTCGGTGCCATAATTTAATCCATTTAATGGTGCATGCGGCAGCAGGGGAGACCATCAGCAGACAAGTAGGCTCTGCTTTCATGTAGGGTCCGCCATATTTGATCCACTGCTCAGTAGGTCCGAGGATCATCTGTTGGTAATGCCCTATCAGCAAGATTTTGTACTGCTTCTCACTACATGATGTCAGAAACCAGTGTATACCATTTTACTGATTATCTTTTTGGCCATTTTTTTTCTAGTGGGGGTGAAGTTGATGCCTCAACCTTACAGATGTTGCAGCATTATTTGGAGTACATTCCCCCTAGGCACCTGTGGCAATGGTACGAGCCATTTCTCTGGATGGAGAGTGGTTACGCCATTGCTATCATCCTGGCATTTGCACGCATTATATATTTATTCTTGCTGACAGTAACTCTAGGTATGTTTTATAGTGTCATCTATCACTAGGGTGGGGCAGAAAACAAATTTTTTAAGAAACAGTTATATAAGTCATCATGTGATTTTAATAGTATTGATTAATATGATTAATGGCACGTTTCTTAAGCAAAATGTCACTATATTGACTTTTGATTTTTGAATTATTAAGAATTAAAATTATGTTTGTAGCTCTGTTGTAGAATTTGCATGTGTATTTTGGGGATGAAGCTTCTTAGGGATATTGGCATATGCTGGTAAAAATTATTCATACTTTGATATTATGCCAATATAGAACCACTCTACAAGATAAAGATCAAGAATGAGAGTTAAAATTCACCCGTTATTGTTTTAAAGGGCTTTGTGTAGGCAAATTTATGGCATTTACAAATTTTTATATTGTTTTTTTTTTTTATTTCAAGGAATAGCCAGCCATAGTGTATCTTATTCAAAGCTTATTTTATTGTAAATTTGTAGACAGAATACTTCTTTAATTTTTTTTGTAGGACCAATGCAACTGGCTCTTGGACGAATGATGGCAGACATCACCAAGTTTCTGTTCCTGTTTTGCATCATGCTGATGGCATTTGCCTTGGGACTGATGAAGATCTATGGTTTCTACAAAGGACACCAGCGCACAGACGAGGACGGGACTACGAGAGAGCAGGAGGAAGGCCTTGTGTCGTAAGTGTTAATTGTACTTAAGATAAGCACTAGGCATTTAAATTTTTTTTCTGAATTAAAAATTGATCTTGTTTTTTTCATGCCATTACTCAAGTTGGGTCAAGTAGGTGAAAAATTACACTCCTTCAGAAAAACAGCCACCCTTTGACATTACTGGCTACCCACAAAAATGCTGCAAAGTCCCAATGTAAATATATATCCCAACTTGGATAATGACATGTGAGTCCAAGACGGGCCTTTGCAACAGAGAGTTGGAGGGGGGGGGGGGGGGGTGCAGTGGGTAAAAAAAAGGGGAAACACCCTGGTCAATGTTTGATCAACTTCAGGACATCATGCTGTTGGTTATTCAGTAAAAAAAATTAATAAAAAGCTTTAGATTTGGAAAATCAAGTAAAAACACTAGAAGATTAATTAATTAATTTATTATTATTATTATTGTAAGTCATTAATTTTTTCAATACATAATAGTATTCATTCATTCATTCATTCATTCATTTATTTATTATTATTATTATTATTATTATTATATTAGAATTGCTTGAATTGTTTCAGTTTACGGAACACCCTGAAGACCCTATTCTGGACCATCTTTGGCATGGTAGAGCTGTCAACAGCTGATGTGGTGGTTGGTGGTGAAAACAGTACTGTCACAGTCAAGCACTATATTACAGAGAGTGCAGGGTTTATTGTGTTTGGGCTGTACCATGTGATTGCAATCATACTGCTTCTTAATATGCTGATTGCTATGTTAAACAGTTCTTACTCGCAAATCGAGGTAAGTACAGTAATGTGTTAAAATCAGAGGTACAATTAACTACCAGATATTCACACAGTGACTTTGATATTTTAAAATATTACAAGGTGTGTTAAGATAACATTTATTTTAAGGGTGTAATATTACACTAGCTTTTTGCAAACATCAAATAACAATCACGCAAGTGATGAAAACATTTGTTCTCTTTTCTTTGAGCTAATTGTTCAAGAGTTAAGTGTTAGTTGTTAAAATATTTGAAAAAGGCTCCAAATTTTCACCCATTTAATGCTTTTAATGTCACCACAAATTAGTTTCTTTGTACTCAGTATTAATTGATATTTTGATAATTCTTGTTTTTAAACCTTTTTTTATGTTTTTTTTTAACAACTCAGAACAATTTGGATCTTGAATGGAAGTTTGCCCGTTCTCGGCTTTGGATGTGTTATTTTGAGAAAGGCACCACCCTCCCTCCTCCATTTAACATCCTCCCAAGCCCAAAGAACATCAAAAACCTATTCCTGTGGATGCAGTACAGATGGTGCTCAGATTCGGATGAGATCAGGCCTCTTTGGAACACAACCGTGAGTGTGTTTTTTTTTTTTTTTTTTTGTCACACCTAACACAATGTCATCAAACTACATGATTGTGCTCTCACTTATTGTCACAAACGCATTGTGATAACCTATATCTGTAAATAGAACTTCAGGTTAAATTACCAATCCAATCTCAAAACTGACACTATTTGAAAGCATGGTATAATGAATACATTTCATGAGAGTTGTACAAATGGATAGGATTTGACAATTTACGGACATTTTGCCCCAAGGTTGACCTTGATCAGATTTGTACTTTAAGCATATATATATATATATATATATATATATATATATATATAATATTTTAACTTCAAGTATGAAATTTAATGATATTCTTTTAATTGCAACCTTATATTTATTTTGCCTTGATGTAACATTGACCAACTATATTACAGCTAATGGCATACTGTATATGGCAGCTAACAGATTGGCAGAGCAGTTCCTATTTTTTCCTAATTTTTTGGAGATGTCCCTATTTTTTCCTACTTTTCAGAGAAAATTCCCATTTTTTCCTATTTTTTGGTCTAGAAACCATTCTATGTGTCAAATCATGTTGGTTATTGGAAAATAAAGTATGTGGATACCTTTGTCATTATTATTGCTTGACACCCTGGAATGGGATTGATATTTTGGTTTGGATGTGTTAAGATGGAACTTAAGGTCAGTTTAAGACTAATCACTAAAACGGTAGCTCTTTTAATTTTCAGAGGTGTTTTTACTTGGAAAAGAAGTCTGAAATTAAGGAAGAAGACAGAAAGACGCAGCTTTATGAGGTAAAGTGCAATATGCACACAGTTTCACAAAAAAACATAAGTCAGTTCCTGGACTTAGTTGACTAGGATTTCCATGAGAGTGCTGTTACACTGCTTCTGATGAGGTAAGATGTGCCCTTGTGACCATGTTACCTTGGTAATTAAGTTCTTAGCCAGGGAACCTGACTTTGACTTAAAAGTTTTTTTGTGAAACTGGGGCCAGAGCACGTGATATGACTATATATCTATATATATTTATATGCAGGACTAGTACTTTTCTTTTTCAGTCAAAAATCTATGTTTACTTCATTCATAATTATTTTATGTTGAATATTCCAGAGATTTGTGAAGCTTCTATACCTCCGTTACTGCAATCGCAGGACACTGCACGCAGAAAGCGAAAACAGTGTAACACAGAGTGACTTCAAGCAACTTCTCCAAATGGTGAAGAACATTAAAAGTTGCAGTTGTGATGGAAAAGAAAAGAGTAATGTGACAAGAATACACAAAGACTTAAATGATAATGTTGCAACCCCGAGTAAGTCCTTTTGGCAACTTGCATGGTCATCGTGAATTTTCATCATTTGCTCAAGATAATTGACCAGTTTTAAGATAATGAAACACAGTGTTTTATCTGTATCATCTGCTTATTGATTTGGCTGGTGAATTTGATTTTACCTACAAAGTTTGATTTATTATTGAAAAGATAAAGAAAACAATGATAAACCAAGCATATTTTAGTTTCCACAGAAACTGAAAAATACTGTCTTTGTTGTTAGTATCTTTAATTTTGAGTTAATTTTCTTAGTTTAATAATTTTTTCAATTAAAATGCTGTCTTTTTTTTTTTTTCAATTTTTTCAAGGATCAAAAAAGAAGATCATTCCACTTCCTGAAGTAAAACTGTATGATGAAGATAACAACCAAGTGGACGAGGTGGCCTGAAACTTCTTACAGATATCATTAACACACGGAACTTAGAGATTACATTGTTACATAAAACAAATTTATTTACAAGATATCTAAACATATTTTTTTTACGATATGTGCAAGAGTAATTTTCATTAAAATGTCCAGCATGGCTCCCAGCATTATATTAGATGGACAAAGTTAAAAAGGTATGGCACCGTTGGATTTCCTTGTTATATGAAACGGGCAGTTCCAATGGTATGTGAAAGATGGAGTTTTTTTTAAGCAAAGGAGATAAACTCCAATGATATATAAAAGATAGGAGTTCAATAAGAAAAGAAAAAGAAAAGAGTAATAAAAAAAAACAAATCCAGTGAAATGTGAAAGACGGAGTTACTATTATGTGAAGGAGACATTCCAGTGCTATGTAAAAGATGAGATTTCAATATTATATGAAGTATACACATTCCACTAGATGAAATATGAATATCAGGAATATGTGAAAGTTCAAACCGTATGAATTCCAATATAGTAAGAATCTTGTTACTTTTATGGTCCCTATTTTGTAGAATACCAGCGTGAGGAAATTGTATTTGTGACACGGAAACTTCTTGAATAAATATAACTTTTTTATTAGGATAGTTTCTAAATAGAACTATATTTTGTGGTCTTCATATAATACATTTTTTACAATAACAAAAATCAATAAAAATATATTATTTTTGTAGGGTTAATGTTATTTATATCATTAGTTTTCAATATAATTCTATTTTTGATACCGTTTTTTCAACTCTGCTATCACGTGCATGCGATGTGAAATTGTTTATACAGTTATATAAAAATTTTGTATACAAAACCATATGATATAGTTGAATAAAGTATTGTTACCAGTGCATGTGTGAAAATTATTACATGACGACGATAACGTTAAAATGGAGAAAATGAAAATTTCCCGAGTTTGAAATCGACCCTCGTCTTTTTTTGTTGTTTAGCTTATTCATATCAAAAGTAAAGCAATCTTAAGACTGCACTGACAGTTGAAATAAAATTAAACACGTCACCCAGGACTGGACCAGATAGCGCCGAAATTGCATCGGCCTTTTTGCCCTTAAAAGAAGTCTGACATTATGTTGTTCCTATAGGTCTCTTTGGTGCTGTCTCAATGGCGAAGACAATACTAAAATTAGAATCGTTATTGGAAGAGTTACAGCAGTTTCAGGTGTCCATTTGTGTGTTCTGGGAACAAATCCTATTTCTAGCCAAAGTGCTAATGGAAAAGCATACTTTAAAGAACTGAATTGAAAACTTTCGAAATGTGAGAATTCATTTCCCACCTGTTGCCGCCTGAGTTTATGAAATACGTGTTATAAAAATTCCATGCTATTCATAGTACTATTTTTATTTCGTATCAATTCCCCTGTGCATTTCTTACAGATTCCACCACGCGACCTGCATACAAAAACTAATATACATTGGGCGGCATCGTAATATATATCTTCTTTTTATGATTGATCTATGCCATCTTAATCAAACCTCTGACTGCTAAGTCCTTTTGTTTATTCCATTACTCTCGAAATAATCAACAACGACTAGGTTCCCATACCTAGATCGATCTACCAGGATTGATCTATCTCCGAGGGGTTTCTCGCTAAATTGCTTTAAGCTTAAACGGCTTAAATGTCTGGAACGCCTACTGAAGCTGCTAAACGATAATTAAATTCCCCCTAGCAGCTTCAGCAGGCGTGGCAGACAACTAATCCGCTGAAGTTGATTGCAATTTAGCGAGAATCCCCTACTCGGAGACAGAGCGATCCACAGTTAGTAGGACAGGGTCTGAGAATGGTCCCGTAAATGCAAGCAACACTGTTCAAAAATAGAAATGAAAATTTACTGCTCAATTTTTGAAACATGTGCCGATAGGAGTTCTACACGCTCTCATACAGTGGTACAATAATCAATATTGTATAAGCACTGGTAGGACGTGCTATGGAAAAAAAATGTGTTACCGGTGAATAACTAGTCCTAGAAATAATATCATCTCAAAAACAGTACTGCTTTACCGTACAGAAACGTTTCTCACAACTGAGATTGGAATCCGGTAATAAATCAATTCCTGGAAGTGGGGGGGGGGGGTTTCATTTAATGCTGTAAATGAATTTTCAGTGTTCTTTGCCTTGTATTGGAATAGGAGTAAAATACTAATCAATTCATACACATGCATTTTAATTTCCAAAAGTGTAAAAGGATGTTATATAATCTTATCTTTCAGTCTCCATACGTTCGATACGATCTAAAAAGAAGACCATTCCTACAGAAAAGAATCGCAAAACTTGCTCCAAATATTTTTAATATATATTTAATAAAGGTCTAAAAAGAGAAAATATAAACATTTAAAAAATAAAAAGAAATCAATCTGTGCCAACATGAAATTGAACCTAAGCGATAATGAGAGAGGAAGCTAGAACTTACTTCGCTTTCCAGACTTAATCTAACGCGAAGTGCAAACGATTCACTGAGATGTGAAAAAAACCCTTGTTAGTCAATGCCACTGTGTCATTGACTTAATGACATTACATGTGTCTTAGAAAGAGACGTGTCATCAAAACAACAGATTTGTTATTCAGAAGCTATTCGATCGATTATTTATATTCAGCGACGGCACGATAATCCTGCTAAGTTAACACAGTACCCAAACGAGTGTGTCTGTGTCGTTGATGAAACGCCGTATGTCATGGATACTTAATTCAATATCTCCCTATTATTTAACTTTTTTCTCCTATGTTGCTGTCTCTGCATAACGCCACGCAATCAACCTGGTCGTACTAAGCTCGTGGTTTTGGATTTAAACAGAAGTGGCCAAGGTCTCTTTCGCATTGCCATTTCCACAAATCGTTTCGAAGCGCAGACTGAGAGATCTGTGGCATTCTCTCTCTCTCTCTCTCTCTCTCTCTCTCTCTCTCTCTCTTTTTTTTTTTTTTTTCTTCTCAAGACAACCTTTGCATTGTAATGACCACAAATTGTCATTTGTTGCTACCTGGCCTATCTCGGCATACGATTTCCTCATATATCGGAGACAAGATATCGATTGTGATTCATTTTCCATAGTTTTTGTTACCATGGCAGTGCAGCAGTTGCAGTAACCGGTGTTCTCAGATGTCGCAGCAGTCGTGCGGAGACGGATATAGAGTGACGTTTGACAGAGAGAGAGATCTACAGGCACAGATTGGTACGGCGCAGAAGATGACGTGTTAGTCGGTTGCTGCCTTCTGCCTAACTGGATGTTAACGGGTAGGTCTCTTTTTGATATTGCTTTAAGTGGTATTTTTGCGCTTATATTCGCAACACATAATTAAGTGCTTGTGTGTATTAGCTAAGATCTCAAAACACAGGGGACGCGTGTTAACGCCCCTTTGGCGTGACAAGAAGAGACAAAACGCAAGGCATAGAATATGGCGACAACATATATTATAACCAATGGGTGTTGTTCAGCTGTGAAGTTAAAAATATATATTTTGTGATGATGTAAAAATTCTTTATTTAAGTCTACTGTGTAAATCCCTGGCACCTTGTATGGCACTACTAAATATAAGGTTTTGTATCGTTATGTGAGATATACAAAACGAACGACGTACAAACCCTTCATAATTTTGAATAATTTACTTAATATGCAAAGTTATCCGATGTATCTTTATGTGAAAACAGAAATGGTATTCTTTGTCTGTACTTAGGTGTTATTCAACGTTTCCATTGAAAAACATTCATATACGTAGGGCTTTTGGCTCATTTCAATGATTACCTTGACGAAGAACTGTCTTTTGGAGTTTTAATTGTCCGGCAGTGGCGTTTTAACTATTTAATGGTGAATATATGGCACTCCAATGATCATTCAATGACACCGAATAAATGTTATATCATTGGAAATAAATAATTGCACAAAACAACAACCAATGCACTTTATTTTTTCTTCTTCTTTCCAAAAGCCTAAAACCAGTGTTATTGAATCGTGTGAAAAAAAAAGAAAAACACAAAAGCAAAGATCGACACCACTGACCAATCAATTTGTCAAAAGTATCGGATATCTACAGGCGCTATTAGGTTTCTTACAATCATGTACATTGGGGATAGATAAATGAAAAATATAAGAGATTATAGAAGTAAATCTCAGCAACGAGGCCTTTAGATGTTATATCCTGCTAAAAAGAATATTGGGTCAATTTTGACCATTTATAAACTAAAGTCAAAATTATCACAAACTTGCAAATTCTGGACAATTTAGCGATGCTAATGGTTATATGTCATCATTTCCTTCAGTTGTTATTGATATAGATTTGATATTAATGTGTCCTAATGCACTTTTTGTTGGCATCAGAACGTTAGTAGCTCTTCAGTGCATTCTCCGAGTCAAAGACCAGGCCTCACTGTCAGGTAAATTTTATTCGCACTTGAATAACCCGAAGAGCACTTGAATGATTTAAGAGCGTTTCGCATTGTAAGAATTACCCACTATCCTCACAGTGGGTAAAATAGTTAAGTGTATTAGTGTAAATTAATAAGCAAAGCATTATATGGCGGGTAAAAAATCAGGTTTTGCAGGTGCTTAGCTTTTGACATACTAAATCAAAATAACCCTGCATTCCTCTAGAGAATCATCTCGTCGAAATTCAAGATGGTTGCCAATTTATGGGGTTTTATATATGTACATATCTCAGATAAGCCTGGACAAAGGAACTTAATTTTATTGCCTTTGGTAATTATATTGCCTACATACGTATTCAATGAATGTGGGGTCAAAAGGGTCAAGTTCAAACTCTACTAATTTGCTAGTATAAATGAATGAATCACAAAGAAAATTAATTTTACTGGTTTTCCTACTTTCATATACATTGTTTTCCATGTGATTATTTTCAATTTATGGCTGACAAACACAGTTTAACAGTAGGAAATGAAAAACGCCAGTGTGGTGATATTTTGTTTGAAAATCGCAAAACATTTATGTTTTTGCGTCCAGTTGGAAAATACATGGTGGTTTAGTCAGATTTCAACAGATTTCCACATGGTGGATTAGTCAGATTTCAGGCAATCCTACCACATGTAGGTTGGTAAGAAGCTGCCCCGCCCCCCCCTCCCTCCCAACACACACACACACACACACACACACACACACACGATTAGAAAAGCAAAAGGGTTTAGCAAGGTTCATAATGAGGAGACAATGTGATGAGCAATCTAATAATAATAGCCCGCTGTTCAAGCAAGATACTATATTGAGCAAGAACATATACTGTGAAACTGTGAAATGTGCATATCTCATGGTATGCCACATGCAGCCCAAGTCTCTTTAAGCTGGTTTATGTAATGCATTCACACGCCAAGTGTGCACAACTAGGCCACTTTCTTTTTTCAATCTTCTGACTTCTGTCTCCGAAGGAAAAAGCTTTAAATATCGCTGCATCAGGTGGTCACTTTATCTTTCTCTTAGTTCTACTTAGTAAAGATGAAACAGACGTGTCTTAGGCATTGTCTTTCACAAAAATATTAAATGATGTATAAAAGATTCCTCGACGGAAAAGATTCCTTTACACCCAAAAGTAGCATGTGATATAAGGATTCTGATTACACGCACACACGAAGGAGTATTGGTCTCCAAATACAAGGCGTCAATTTTAGAGAAGTAGGCCTACTCAAAATCTGAGTTATTTCCAGAACATATACTACTCTGCCGAAGCTTTAACAATAACAATAATTCACGCCACCCACTAGTTTAATGCCCAGAATAGAACATAGGTATTCATAAAAGCACATATTTGTGCATATTCTTGATGATATCAAATGAGGCAGATTAAACTCTTAAACAAGCCAGGGAGGGAAAACAAGCATGACTCCTCGGTAGTTGCGTGATTCAAAGATCAATACTAAAAGCGGACTGTAGTGTGCGCTGGATGTTTATTGTCGTTTCTACAATCATATCAGTTTGCATCAATTTACGATTTCTGTTACGTGTAACAATTTTTTTGCAGATAAAATCAGCCTGTGAACTATCTGTAAAAACGGTCAATCAACTACACTTACACTCTAAGCGAAACTATGGCTTTTGATCTATTACCAACAAAAGCGTTTCATCAGAACCGGTGTAACAGTTATCTCTCCATAAGGCTAAAGCTATCATGTAATATGCATACACGTTAATACTTAACGTACAGAAACGAAGAAATAATATGAGTTTTGAGTATCAACTGCTTGCAAAAACACGTAAAAATATATATGTTCATGCTTATCGCCGTTGGAAACAACTTTCTGCTCTTCCTCGCTGTAATATACAAGTTCACTTGGCCTTCGAAAGTACAGCTGAGACCTATTCATTTGTTACTGTCTCTATTTTTCAGCGTAAACATAAGAACTTTAAATTCAATTTCACTTATGAACGGGCAAAGACTTTAATAAAGTGCCATTGTCTTGATGATGACGACAATGTGTTTTGTAGCATGCCCCATGCACATATGTTTTGCTTATTTCGCACCTTTATAGATATATTGTTGATGTTGTAAATATCAATATTGAGAAGACCGTCGCTGTCTTACACACTGCTTAAATCATGTTAAAAGCCCCAATCCCATATCTATTATAGCTATAGGCTCCTAAACCTACAGGTATATTGATGGAGCTTCATGTAATGGGCGTGCCTTATGGCATAAACGGTACATTTAGTTGATATATAAGCCAAATTGGTCGCGGTAAATCACCAGTTTAATTTCTCAGAAATTCAGTTGAATTCCCAGCCCAACATATTGTTATCAGCGAGTTCTCGATTTGCTTACATTATCTCCGGTCGACTTGGAGGTCAAATAATCACTTAGAAAAATGACGCTGTTCGATAAAACATTGCCAAATGTTTTGCTGAGCAGTAGATATTATTTTGCATATTGAGGCCCAGACTAAAGCAGAGATCTTTCCTTTGCGTCAGGTTCCCATTACAGTTCCTAAAGCATGGAAAGCCAGTAGCCCATGCCACTTCAGGGCCACTAATCAGCTATATCATATGCAGTGGTAATGCTGCTAGTCACGACACATAGCTGAAATCCAATTCATTTCATTTTATCCCATGCTGCTGACAGTAAGATATCATCTCAATGACACCTGGGCCACGTTGTAATATAATACATCCCAATTCTCAGAATACACTCTGATTGATTATTTATCCAGCAAGTTTCAACTACAAAATGAAAGAGTATCACCCGACCACCTGATAGCATTCGAAACCAAGTTATCAAATGTACTCTCACTGATGGGTCTTACAGGTTTTTTTTAGGCTAAAACCCCAAAGTTCACCTGGCTTATGGTTTATCATGTATCTTGCAGTGAAAATTGTCAAGAGTGTAGACCTTTGCGTAAATGAATACCTTAAACCAACATCGTAGTATATGCCATCAGCACAAAATCGGAATCTCGCTTGTATTGGGAACACGATTGGCGACAAAAATCTGCTCAAATGCGCGGTCTTTCGATCATAGGGATGGATTTTTCAAGAAGCACTGGAACATTGCGGTTGTGATGAATTTGTATGATTTCTCCAAAAAGAAATCCATGTTGCAATTTTGCAAGTCATGACCATGTTTCATGGGGAACTTGCAACTTCAGTTTATCCATATCCATTTCGATAAGGCATATTGCCCATTATACAGTATTAACATTGATGTACAACCACGTATTATGATTGGATCAGAATTGATTTGAAATGGGCATTTTTATTTTCCCATACATCAAAGCGCAAAAACTGCACACCTGCTGAGATTTTTTAAATTCTGATCTCAAATAAACACGAATCGTTTTATAAATTAATGTATCTGAGCGATTGCTCTAATACCAAAAATGCTTAGTTAATATGCATACCAAATACCATTACCATACGTAAAGCAAGATTTTCAATTAGTAAATGCCATTGAAATTACAATTACACAAACTGTGATTCTCGACACGAGTCAGGACAGTAGCAATGTTCACAAATTCTATTTTGAGATGTCCATCTTTATGTAAATGCAATAACGTCGATTTGAAATCTACTTCGTTATCTTGTTGCCTCTTGCACTGCCAATTTAAGAGCTTCAGCAGAAGGCAAACACAAGGCAAACAGAAGGTCACGTAAGACGTTTAAATACAGTTTCGATCATAAGCATGCCTGCATTCAACTGCATTTCGTTGCAGCTTGAACATAAATTCATACTTACACAACAACGATGCAGTTGAAGCCATACTAATGAGTAGAACTGTACATGCTTATGGCGTCATTGGATCAATGGGAGTTCGTATTTCCAGCTGACTATCGGGCCATGTCGATGGTTATGCAAGGAAGAGTGTCCGCCCCTTGATAATTAGATCATAACATCGATAGCACTTAATTTGTAGGGGGAACAAATCCTAATCTGGCCTTTTCGCAGTCTTACAAATTGGCCGTACAAAAGGGAGTTGGGCTTTGCGGTTTGCTCTGATAATTCATCATACAGTTAATTAGTGTAACTTTTCAGACACCCAGTATGGGGCTGTGGAAAACTAGAAGAATTAACGAAAACAATGGCATTAAAATTGTTGCGCTGGTTTATACTCAAAAGCTCTATGGTTTCCATCGAATCGAAGGCATTTTGTAGGCTCTTTTCAGAGCCTTTCCTTTTAATTCTCTATGCAATCTCGTACAGCAAGACATTGGTGGAGACCTTTGAACCAGTCCCAGTGAAACAAAAAACTCCATGGGGAAAATGACTGCCAAGTATCATCGCGTAAGGTGTGATATGTAAGTAATGATGACTTGGTTATTGTTATATGTCGTATTAAACAGCCCTCACTCAAACCCAATATAGAACAAAAATCCACGGCTGTCTCAATTTTACATCTACATTTAATTTTTACCATGTCTATATATTATGTAAGGAGCCTATTCTCCGGGCCGTATAATTTTTATTTATATATCTCGTTCCGATATATTTTGTAGTGATTCAGTCATGGTAAATTATATATGACGTAAGGATGTTTTTATAAAATTGTGTTTAAACTGTTACTTGAGGGGGTTTGCGTAATGACAAAAAAATTGTCAGAAAGTTTCATCTTGCCCAAGGTGCAACAGGAAACAGGGCTTTCTGTTGCTCAGTAAAAATATATATTTTGATTCCATGATAGTTGGACATTTCTGATACAATATTTGGACCACTAATGGAAAATAGTTAATTTAATACTTATTTTACTGTGGGGGTGTATTCCCACCCACCTTTTATCATATTCAATAACAAGCCAACTAAAGTCGCTCATCAAGAAAAATTAACTGTCATATGCAGAAGATTATCATGATTTTTACGACGATATACTTGTAGAAGGTAAATAAAAAACAAAACCAATGATGGTTGAATTTTCAAAGTGGGTAAAACGTTTCCACAGCTGGTCGTTTTTGCATTTGGTACAGTTAAGTATGTTCCTTTTGCGGTAAGACAATGACTTCTTTTTTTATTATTCATGGTTCCAGGAGAGTGAAACTTTGATGCAAACTTCTTCATGTGGGACCCTAAAATAATCTAATATTGTTTGTAATCTGTGCACTAAATATCTTAAGAGCATGCCTGTGACTTCATTTGCACCTCTATGTAGAGTTTGGGTGCTCTGAGTCTTTCTTATCATGGCAGCAATTGATGTTAATGGGCTTTTGTGCCGCAGTGTTAATACATGTATGTGGTATATAGCCAGATTTGATTAATTCACCTTCATTTCACAGGTGCAGCATTTTTAAAAAGAAAGGATGGTTTAAAAAAAATATATATAAAGTTAGCATAATAAAAATCAAATCATTTATCGTGACAAATGACACTGCTGAGAGAGAAACCAAAAGATACCAGTACAGTAAGAAATGCTTATACATGTATTTAGATCTCAAAAGCTTCTGACGAGCTTTCAGAAATTACCAAAGCTTAATCCTTATCCTAATCCCGATGATTTCTGTACTTTTTAAATCTATTAAAATAGAAACAATATATTTATATTTCCCAGAAATGCCGATTCATTCTAGGTCTTGTGGTCTTGTGGTCTTCTCTTACTGGTGATTCAAAAGTGCATCTTCATCTCTCGAGTTCGTCACACAAAGGTAATTTTGTTAATTAGACGACATTTTTATCAACACAGGTGAAAAACCCACTGATCTACGAATAGTATAATAATAATAATAATAATAATAATAATAATAATAATAAATTAAGAGACAAATAAAAATATAAATAATACCCGGTAGATGTAGGCCTACATAGTGTTTTGTCACAGTAAAGAAGCAGCGATGTGTCCGTCCACGCTGCTAAGGTGCAGTTGTGCAGTTGGTAAAGCTGTTGGTGCCTTCGTGACCGACATTTGAATATCTGAGTAGCCAATAATAAACAAATAAAAGTCTTTTTTGCTAACCTGTAAGAGAATGTTATAATGTACAATTATAAATAATATTCTTTTCTTAGAATGGCCAGCTAACGCACTCGTAATAGCAATACAATATTTGTTCCAAATCCTGTTACCAAACTCATTGTCAATCTCTCATACAAGGTTTTCTCCAGAAACGAAAACAGAGAGACCAACTTTCAAAAATTCTGCCAGTTCTATGGAAATAAACCAGCACAGGTGTATAGCTTGGGTATTTCCGAGAAGAACGGCACTTTGTCACATAATGCGCGTGTCACACAACGTGCGAAATACGTCATTGCGTTTGTTGAACTAGAAATGTGCCTTAAGACGTCATGGAAACAACATGTACGGCGTTTCCTTGAATAAGAGGTTAGATTAATTATCTCAGTGGTGAAAGTTGGCGGAAGTAATGCATACTGAAGTTATTTGGTTCATTGCTCTCAATGGTGGAATTTCTTGGGAACAACATTAATATATTAGACGTATAACCACTATCGGGTCCCTTAAAGCAATCATAACGTGAAAGCCAAATGGACTTAAAACAGAAGGAAAGTTGAGCATAAATCTTCAGTTAACCTTTCCGCGTAGACAAAGCAATAGATAAATGCAAAGACAACTTAAAGATAACGTTAGATTGAATGCCTTTGCTGCTTGTAAACGTGTGAAAAGATTACCTGATACCTATATAAGTACAGAGAGATATTAAGGTTTATATCTCTACTTCTGCGTTCTGACTTTATATAATATTATTTAAAGCAACCTTGTCTGTATTGTTTACCGCGAACACGTCAATTTGCTCCAGGCTCGTTCAAAACCACAGTGACTATTTATGATGAAGTTCTTTTAAATTCGCAGAAGCACTGCATTAAAACGCCTGCCATTTGAGCGCTAGTGCGTATTAATACTAATGTTTCATACGATTCAACATAGTCGATGTAATTAGTTATAATCCCTTACTCGCAGCTCTCGCTGGGTTCGCCATGATTATCGCGGATATGGCACTTCACTCGAGCAATACTAGTAAATGTATAGCAATTACGCATACATTGATATCTTGTCTTCCTACTCTCGTTATGCATACATACAAGTATGTTTGTCATTTATACAGCATAAATCATTCACTCGGACTGGTCAGGTCTTGCTGATTTTTTTTTTTTTTTTTTTTTTTTTTTTTGTATTTCCGCTTCTAAAAATAACATCTATGGTTGACCGCTATGGAGCGCACGTGAAATAGTTCTTTAAAACGGTAAATTTTTTACCCTATTTATATAGAAAATTATAGTATACATGATCGAGTTAATATGTGATGTCGCCTCACATTTCTGATTTTGAGAAGGAGCAATCCTTGGTCGTGATATATGAACGAACAGGCTTCAGTGTTTCAATCAGAAAGAGAAATGCGGAAGAGACTTCAGTTATGTCACTCATTACTAAAGAAAGAGATAACAAGCCGACTGGAAATACCGCTGATCCAACCAGTCCTAAAGGTCATGCCGCAAATTACGAAACAGTTCAGAGGGTTGAAAGGCGAGAGTCCAAGAAGTGCCAAGATGCCATGTGCATGCGTACAGCCGCCACATATGCACGCGGATATTGTGCTTCTCATTCAGTGCGTCACTATTGACGCGATTCTTTTCGTTTGGAATCACATTGAGTTTACTGAGCAATAACGTTGACTTCCCCCCATTCCGCTAACGCATTCCGTCCAGCTTTCATAGGTTGACAGAGAACGGCCATTGTCTACAGGTGAAGAGAAGGCTGCGATATAAACTGGGGGACTCAGGGTGTTAGGAATGAACCTCTCAAAATAGACTTTGGTGATATGGTAAGTAAAATGCTGGTTCAGATATATGTTCGCTGTTTGAGTTAATGCTGCAGTCCCTGAAGTCATTTTAAGTCTTAATCAAAGAACTCTGTAGACGAACTGCTTCTAGAAATGCTGGGATGTGTTATTTGTTGAATGATTTCTTCAACTGGAAATTACAGAACCCAGTTATGGTAAGAGAAATGATTATGTGAGCATTGCTGCTAATTTATGACAGACATTATTTTGACAGGCTTTTAATTCTGCTTAAATACTTGCTCTATTTAAACGCCCTTAAGTCGTCTTATAACAAGGGTTGCTAGTAAAACGACATTCACTGCTTGACGTCCACATCTTTAGTGTATTTTGAAGGTTGTATAGTATGGCTGGTTTTGATTCTTGAATTCTGTCTTTTCTTTTTGAAGTTTGTTTACTTAGATTGTTTCAAATTGTTGACGAGATCAGTGTTAGGAATATTGTATGTGATTTTTCAGATGGCAACTTTTTTAGGATCGTATCTATTACCTAACAAAAACCAATCACATGTTATTGACAGTGAGATATTGTGTTGTGTCAAAAGGAAACGTGCAAATAAACGTGCATGTAGAACGGATGTTTAGCATTCTTGATTTCTAAATACTCTCCATTGCCGAGAGTCTTGCTTCTACGCAGCTCATTCAAGTGACTTTAAAGGGATAAATCGTCGATAAAAAACATTAATTCTTTCTTAACATTTAGGTTTTGTATTATCATGTTAACAGTGGAATCAACTGATGTAGGGATTACTATAACTACGGTAAGTCAGTGTGGGATAGACAAGATTGGCGGCGCTTAAAAGAATCGCATTAGTACATACATGCATACTTCAATCACAGCCTTGTGTGAAAATTAACGCCTTCGAGACAATAATTTTCAGTAGGTTACAGAGCATACAATCTGAAACAATAGCCAATTAAGATGATACCAGCAATTTTCTTCAAGTGTAATATGCTCAAGTTCGCACATGCACATTTACATTTTTACTGCATATAGCCTACCGTTTGTGTGCCACTGCATGCGTAAGCATGTGCGTATTTGTGTACGTGTGAATGCATACTCTGTTGTATGTGCTCTTTCGGTATCCGATTTGCATTCTGTAACTGCATACAATTTACACTAACTTATTAAAAAATGCGCAGCATGTATACCCCATAAGTGATACACTGCTATAAAATAGCTACTTATACCTTCAGTAGTGGCCGTCCAGATACGCTTTCCCGTGGATGTGAGCTTAAAGGTATCGTATCCGGAATATTTGCGTCAAATATGATTTACCCCCAAATAGAAATCAAATTTTTCACCTAATCAGTAATCAATGCTCGACCAGTCCCTGCACTGGGATTTGTTTGTTCAATATAATTTTCAATTAAAAGATTTCGTTTCAATTTTCTTGCTATACATTTAGACCGACACATCCCCAGTATTATTTCCGCGGTTCCCTTTATTTGAGGGGTTTTATAATTTCTGTGAACGGAGTTGGCAAATATTATTAGCTTTACAGGATATTTAGATATAAAATTTGCTTTAAGGACATTTCAAACGTGCATTGTGTACCTTGAACATTTACCTATCATGGTATTAGAAAGATACACATTGAAATGTTTACTATTGAACATGTACAACCAACACGCTTATTTCAGCCCCTTGACACTCCCTAATTAAAAAACCTTGCGTATCCCTACCGAAAATTCAACATCAGGCCGCTGTTATGAAAGCATGGGGCGGTTTACCTTGACGTGTCAGAGCAGTCAGATCAATGCAGTAGTCGCCCATCAGTGACAGTGTCCAAACCGATTGACTGCGTAGAACCAAGTAAAATTCAAAAATGCGTTATTATCGTTTATCATATTATTATCCAGTAAGTGGTTTTACATCATAAAATGAAATAAATCAATAGTCAAACATGTACTAGTATGAAAGAGACGTTTCTAGACAGAACCTTGAAATAATCAAGTATCTAAGTGATAGATTTGCGACTGTTTGTGGCTTCCTGGTATTTTGTTCAATGCACTAACAATACACGAATCTGGCACGCCAATGCAAGCAGGAAACATAAGCGCTGAGCTGACAACGCCCGGAAGAGATTTCAGATTTCATCAGTAGGTTAGAAATTGCGGTATCCAACATTAAGATAACTTTTGGTTTCATGTAATGCCGTGAAACGAATGATGGTTTATTTATTAACATTTTAAGTATAAAAGCATACAATTGTGTTAAGGTTTTACCAGATGTATGTTCAACAAATAAGACATTACACTAATAACTATCGAAAAAGAAATTAAGACAATACAAGTAAAAAATCTTGGATTTAAATATATTCTTTGTTAATACGAACAAATCTATAAATGAAATACCTTCGAAATGGTATGTTTTCAGTTCTTTTTGTAATGGCTCCTGTCACTTTATTTGTCATAAATGAATACGCACTCTGGTGCAGCTACAAGTACACTGTTTATAATATGCTGTCACCATGTGTTTAAACAAACCTTAAAAATTCTCTGTAAAAGTTTGTCATCAGACCTTTGAGTTTGTTGACGATTATGATGTTTAATCAGATTTTTCTGTATGGCGGAGCTAGACGATAAAATGCAGTGTGTGCAAAGTGCTAGTCCGATTTGGTAGCAAGTGCAACTGTTTCAAAATTGGAGTAACTTGGCAATCTCTAGGGTGTGGTGTTTAGAGCCCCCTTTACACTGGACGGCGTCCTTTCTGCGTCCCACAGTAGGGTCCCGTTTTAGAGTAAAAAAAAAAAATACTTGGCGTGCCAAAAACAGGCGGATCATTGAGCATTCATTCTGCAACCAAATCGATGCTTGTGCCTCCTTTCTACGACCACAGTGATGCCAGTTTCATGGTCGCACAAAGGACACAGAAAGGACGCCATCCAGTGTAAAGGGGGTTTAAGGGCGTGCACTAGATGTTACCCCTCAATCTTATCTGTATACCAATATAAGACATAGGTACAGAAACCAAGCCTAAGTGTGACTAATGCATGTTTAACCAGTATAACGTGCGTGTATAATATGCATAACATGTAAGGCGGACCCAGATGTTTTCTTCGGTGCAATAATTAAATACACACGTCGAATAGACACGAATAACTATCATTGGAGATCTGAGTTACCTGTCCATTGTGTAGAATCCAAACGCACTAATGATTTTTTAAAGTAAGTATAGAGGCTTTTGTCAAACGGCACATATTCTAAGCTACAGGTTCTATTCATGGCCATTGTTATGATGAGCAAAAATTACAAATTCAGTTTTGCCACCATTATCTTTAATTTGTCTGCAATAAGCCATCCCCTGAGGCTGATATGCAGTTTACAGTTCACTGACAATGCTGGATCACGAATGCTACCATATGTGAACAATTGGGTGTGGTCCGCATGAATAAGATCTTATCACCCAGACTAGCACCAACGGTTAACAGGAAAACAGAACTTTAGAAAACCAAGACTGCTGAAATGGGAACACAAAATTAAAGCTGTAAAGGTTCAAAAACTCTCCTTAGAGGATAAGATTGTAACCCCAACTCTCTGTTGGAGAAATGCCACCAGAACATGATCTACAGTGCCAAAGGCAGCTGACATATCTGGAAGCACCAACAACATCGAAGAGTGCTTGTCAACGCCACTATAAATTAATTCAATTCTCAAAAGCGCCGATAAAGTGCTATGATTGACTTTGAAGATTTTTTCTACGGGGTTGTTTGCTTCTGAATGTCAAAATCTAACAGCTACGCAGTATATCCCTCTCAATTATCTCTGACAGGAATAACTGACAGGATTTTGTCAAGGTTTTGTTTTTTCGGAAGCGGTTGAATTAGTGTTTTTAAACATATTAGGAAAACATCTCCTTGTGAATCATCTGTTGGTGAAATGCATGATCAGGTCTGTATCAATTCGAGATAACCATAGTAAATGAGATCTTTCTTCGGGAAATGTAGTATATGACGTCAACTTATTCTCGTAATGAGCATTGTGTGGGGGATCAAGCACCATAGCCTGACTTGCCTCTCAATGAAAAGAGATTCGCAAATAAGCCGCAAACCATGGAGTCACGTTTCTTTCACACGGGGAAATTTTTCAATATTTCAATTTTATTAAAATCTTCCAGAAAGGCGAGGCTCACACTAGGCAAAGACAGACCACTTTTAACACACCCTGTTTATGACTTTCAGGCCGGATACATACATGATGTCCAGCAGCTCACTCCAGTGCTACAGTCCCAATAGCTCTCGAGGCTCCAACCGCTCCGTTCCAATACCCCTGGAGCCGCTGAAACAAGGCCACCGAATGGATCCCCACGAGAGGATTTTCCTGGACGCCGCAGAAAGAGGAGACAAGGCCACAATGATAAGGTATTGAAAATCGTACTAGTATGTTGGGGGTTTGAAGTTAGCGCATAGCACTTTACAAATCACCTAAACACCGCTCTTGGACAAATCATTCGCACCTTTTGTCCAAGTGCTGTTTAAAGATCCCTAAAAGCTGGACCAGCATAGGAAATGACTTACCCGGGCATACGGTGTAAAAACTAAGATAAAGAGACCCACTCTTCAATATATTCCCGTGTAAAAAAAATACCTCATGACACCTTGTGAAATTGTACAAGTCGATGGTTTAATTGGGATATTGTTAATATTGAGCAGAGATTATGGAATCTTTACAAATCTTTACCGATGCGGTAGTTGCACTATTACAGTTTGAATGCATTATTAGAATGTTGCACGAATTTTACAAACAAGAATTCTACAATGATAAGTATGTCTTTAATACATTCTCTTTTCTTCTAACAGTATCGTGTTGCAATTATTTCAGTGTGGCGTAATATAGCACTGTATATTTATGTTTCTCTTCTTTATCAGATGTTTGCAAGGACCAAACAAGGTCAACGTTAACTGCACCAATATTCTTGGTCGATCAGCCATCCAGATTGCGGTAGATAACGAGAACGTTGAAATAGTGGAACTTCTTCTCCAGCAGGATGGCGTCAAGATCGGAGATGCTCTATTGTACGCCATTCGCGAGGGTGTGTACAAGATCGTAGAAATGCTTATAGACCACCATAGTATCAGTAGGGACATGCTTGGGATGGACTGGAGTCAAAATCAACCGCCAGGAGAAGAAAGCGCGGATTATTCTGCAGACATCTCTCCGGTTATCTTGGCCGCTCATTGCAACCAGTTCGAAATTCTCCAGTTGCTCCTGTCGAGGGGCGCCAAAATCGACAAACCTCATGACATCACCTGCACGTGCACGCGTTGCCGCAATCAGGTCATCAGGGACAGTTTACGACACTCACTACGAAGAATTCACACATACCGAGCCCTGGCCAGTCCGGCCTGGATCTCCCTCACCAGTTCGGATCCAATATTGACCTCGTTTAAACTTTCGTGGGAGCTCGAATGCCTGGCGTCAAGGGAAAATGAGTTTAAGGATACGTACATGCAACTGAGTGAGCAATGCAAAACATTTGCTTGTGATTTGTTGGATCAGTGTCGGACCACAGAGGAAGTGATAGAAGTCCTGAACAGAGATCACCACGATAATATTAACGGCGACGAAAGATATCCCGACCGCTTTACCTTGGACAGATTGAAATTTGCAATAAAATATGAGCAGAAGCAGGTAACTTGATGGAAAGGTTTCCGGTTTCGTATGGGAAGCCTAGTGGTTGTAGTAATGTTTATTTGGCACACTGCAAAAATTCATTACTTAGAGTATAGTTGCTACTTTAAAACTTTGTTATTAGGTTTCTCATAGACTAAAGCCGCTAAAATGAAAATTATTAACCTCGTCTTTTGAAACGGAAGATAGATTCTAATGGATAGACAATTCAATTCGATTTGACAAAATCAATTCAAATGTGCAAAAACAAAATTTTTATGCCCTTTTTTTGCCAAACGGTAAAAAATAACAAGATAATGTGGGCGATCCCTTAGTCGAGGAAGCGATCAACCGTTGTTCTGCAATTAGAAGTAATTCCTTTCTCATTTCAGTTTGTCGCTCACCCCCACTGCCAGCAGCTTCTTACGTCAATCTGGTACGCAGGTCTTCCGGGCTGGCGGAGACGCAATAGCATCATGAAATTCCTTACCTGCGTTGGTCTCATATTTCTCATGCCATTCCTCTCCTTCGTCTATCTCATCTTTCCCAGAAGCCGCATCGGGCAGCTGGTCCGGAGTCCTTTTATGAAGTTCCTATACCACAGCACGTCATTTGGCGTGTTTTTGTTTCTGTTAGCCAGCGCCTCGGCCAATGACAAAGAAGGAAATGCCCGGAAGCGAGGCCCACCACCTACCGCACTGGAAGGGCTGATTGTAATCTTTGTTACAGGTTATTATGTACACAGTAGATTTATAAATGTACTGGCATGTGCCAATGTTTCAGTGGTATAGGAATAATTGTGTTGAAGGCAATGCTTATGACTTATTGACAAGAGACATTCTGAACAGGTACATTTATTTTCTATTAAGGCTATTTTCTATCAAATTTATTTAGCAATCTGTTTTTGGTGTTTGAAAGAGTGGTTTATGACTTTCAGGTTTCATTTGGGCAGAGTGCAAGCAATTATGGGAGGAAGGCTTGAAGGCCTACATACGGCAATGGTGGAACTGGTTGGACTTCATCATGCTGTCCCTTTATCTGTGTACCTTCTCTCTACGGACAGTGGCGTTCATACAAATCCAATCCGGAGATTATGGCCCATCCGAACTTGACCGGAAGTACTGGCCCATGGAAGACCCGACTCTGATCTCCGAGGGTTTATTTGCTGTGGCCAACGTGTTCAGTTTTGCACGAATCATTTACCTTTTCCTGGCCAATCCAAACCTTGGTCCGTTGCAGATTTCTCTTGGGTGCATGTTGATTGACATTGCTAAGTTCTTGTTTATTTTCATGCTAGTGTTGGCGTCATTTGCATGCGGACTTAACCAGTTGTATTCGTCTTATCAACCACCTGATGGATCCACAGCGCCGTTTTACACGTATGTATTCTTTGAATAAATCCCATAAACCAGTTTCCAATCATCTTTGTAATTGTTGAATGGAATTATTTGTGATTTTGTAAAATTGTCGACTAGATACACATATTTTTATATTTTCATACACACGAAAGCTCAGGAAAAGCAAGAATGCAATTTGGATTACGATTTAAGTAGATACCTTTGTTGATAGTATAAATGTCAACCATCATCGCAATGAAGAGCATCCTTTTTTCGTCTTGCCTATAGTTTGCATTATCAAAAACAGCCCTGTATTTGCTCTTGGATCGGAACTCATGAAATTCTTTAACGTTCCATAAACCATCATAAACCCAAATTTTACAACAGTTCTTGGTGTCTCCAGTGTTTAATAAGGTTGACTGTTCCTATTTCCCACCCACACTGGTTAATTTTTTTTTCATCCAGGCTAGACCAGAGTGTAGGCACGTTAATTTGGTCGCTGTTCGGTTTGACACAGTTGAAGGACATCAACATAAAAGATGGACAGCCGTTCACCAAGGGGATTGGGGAGTTGCTGTTTATGGTGTACCATGCCATGGCAATCATAGTCCTAATCAATATGCTAATTGCCATGATGTCAAGTTCCTTTCAGGACATTGAGGTAAGTAGCTTGGCACGGGTATTGTCCTAGAATCAATACATACTTTCCAGCGATGATCCCTTTTCGTTTACAATGCCAGAACCTGGACAGGCACACATAAACGTTGAATGAATACCCATACATAAACATTGAATGAATACCCATATATTTTTGGTCTGAAATTTTCGAATTCCATTCTGCATTTGACTTATTTCATCGTACATTTTATTTAGCTGCAGACGTTTTCAATCCGTGATTTAATCACGTACCAATATACAAAAAGTACATCTGTGAAGTAATTACTTTACCATAAAACAATTGGATATATATTTCAGAAACATCCATACAGCTTTGGTCAGTGTTTTATCTTGAAGGGCCCTACACACCTTTATTTGAATAATTTGTACATTTGTGTACCTTCCACAGGCACATGGCGACCGTGAGTGGAAATTTGCGCGTACAAAACTTTGGACCAGTTACTTCGACGAAGGGTCTACGCTATCGCCCCCTTTCAACCTCCTAGTTAGCCCCAAATCGGTGTACTATTGCATTGTAGCTATAAAGGACAGTGTATGCAAATGCCGGGAACGATTCCACCGGAAGTCAGAGGAGCAATCCAAGGTAAAATATAGATGGCAGTACTGGCACTGGGCACTTACCATAATAGTTTACACAGACAAGGTTACATTTCCACAGTTTTGTTCTGTTAATCTTGTTGTGTTGAAAATCCCGCGTCATTCCTATCCCTATGTATATGTTCCTGCTATTGATTGCAGCGTGTGTATGGGGAAAGTTGAACAAAAATGAATTAAAAAGCAAAGCAAACATTGATCCAGTTACCCCTACTCTGTATATACGAAAAGGGTTTGCAAAGCGTTTCTGAGCGATAATGTTTAAACTACGAAAAAAAGCGTGTGCGATCAATTTATATCTGAAAGCCTCACTTAATATCCATAACATAATATGATATTGAAAACTATGTATAATTCTGATACCGGAACTTAAGTTGGTAACTGACCGACTTTGCGGTCTCAGCCTGATGCCTTTCACTAGTTAATGTCCTGGATGGGATGGCCACCCTATTTATTGTCATATACATAGTTGTCGTTATAATTCTTCTGGATGACTGAAAGCATTCACTAATTATTTGATATTTTCCTGAAATCACATATTATTATTTATTTTATGTTATATTTTCTTCTGTCGTGCAGAGAACAGCGAATGGGAAAGTTAATACAGACTCCAGCACCGTTTATACGGGTCCAAACTACAAGGTACTGGAGAATTTGAGTTGTGAACAATCAAAGTAAACAAGGCCTACTTTCCTTTCACACCGAATTCACGATTGCTTATTAATAAATGCTTTGGTCACTTTGAATATCATTTGATGCAATTTAGTGTAAGATGGACTTTTGTGTATATTCACCAAAGAGGAAGGTTATTAAATAAAAATAGTTTCTAATGGTATGCATTACATTATTTCGTTCTTGAATACAAGTTTAACAAAGTATTAAAACAACATGATAGTCAAAATAAAAAAAGGCATCATGTAGTTTCACTTTCTGCTTGAATAATACGAAAGTAGGTGTTTTTGAGTCTATGGAACTTGTAAATAAATGGCTAATTTGCACGATTTCAAAACTAGAAATAAAGAAGTGCTCATTTTACTAGCCAAAAATAATTTTAAACCCGTGTTGATTTCAGGACATTATGCGGCGCCTAGTAAGTAGATACATCCTACAGTTTAAGAAGCAGAGCAGCCAGGATGGAGTCAATGAAGATGATTTGTTAGAAATCAAACAGGATATATCGAGCCTGAGGTACGTCACATCCTTATTATCATCCACATGATCACTTCCTGCAGTTTAGATAAGTTGATCAATAGGTCGGATGCACTACTTAGGTTACTATTTTACGTAATAACCACAACATTAAGTTCTCAACCTCTCAAAGTGCACTGGTTCGGATTGAATTATTTAATGCCGCTCGATGTGAAAAGGGCCATGGAGGCTTACTGATGGTAGAAACCAGCATTGTCGCCTAATGCCTGGGTATAATGTATAATCTGCCCCCCCCCCCCAAAAAAAAAAATAAAAAATAGGAACGCAATTTTTTTGTATCTTATTGCTATAATGATAAACTTTGAAAATTTCATACAACTTTTTAAATTTTCAATTATTAAAAATTTTTTCATTGGCTAAATTTTTTTTTCTAGGTTTGAGCTACGCGAGGACCGTAAACGCGAGAGCGGCATAACAACTGCTCATATGGAGAGAATTAAGAAAGATATCATGAAGATGCTTCAGAATAACAATGCCAGTTCCAGCCAGCTTCACCCGACCAGCCCAGTGCCCAGTTTGTCCGAGTCCCGGAGCATTAGCCCAGTAACGCATTACACGCAGAATGACCAACGCCCAAATGCCCTGCAGTTGTCCCCCCACGCGCAGCACGAGACACAAGCCCAAGTAGAGCAGCAGCCCCCTCATCACGACTTAAATCTTGGGAAACTCCAGACGCACCAACCGGCACAGGTTTCGAAGCGCGATTCGCCCCCTGATCATTATGAACTGACGCAGACGCGGTTCGATACCCAGCACGACCAAATGGCACAACAGCAAAAACTGTTGGAAGAGCTAAAACGTGATATCATCGAGAGCGTTAGAGCGGAGGTCAGAGGTATACTTACGGAGAACGCCAGCTTAAAAGCGCAGCTGCAGGCGGGGGTGACGCTCTCGGCAGTGGACTTGCTTCCGCCTTTCAACTCCGAATTGTATCACACTCATTTGTACACTCAACTTTAAAGTGCCGAAATAATTCTAATTACATTGCACTGTTTATGCAAATGTCTGCAAGGGAGAACTTCTGGACGCAAAAAGACATGAGAAAATTAAGACTTGCATGGATTGTGACATTCCAAGTTGCACCGAATTTTCAATTTTATACAGTAGTCTTCAGTTGAGTGTAAAATGAGGGTTTGATCATATTAAAATCGCAATTTCAAAATTTGGTTATTACTTTGTAGGATTATTGATGGTAAATTGTAGACAACGGAGGAAAATTTTCCAAATGCGACATTCAGATATAGTACACAAGAATGTCAGAGCTAAAGCGGATACATTTTTTTGTTAAGTATCACCAATAAAAACATTTTTAAGTCACCTAATCCGTTAATCTCTCCATTTATATATTTGAACACAGAATACCAAAGTATACAGTTTCAGGGCAGATTTTTAAAATAGAGCGATATTTTTGCTTCAAAGACAAACAGGTTTCAGAAATTAAGTGGCGTTTTCCACAAATGTCCAAATATTGTAAATTTTAAATCAGATCTTAAAAATAATCGCTTTATTTTGATAAAAATGTCTATAGGCTTTAAGGACCAGTTAACGTTGATTTGTATGATACATTCTTTACTTACAAAATGGTTATTGAATGAAAGTTACAAAAACATTTTAAAATCAGTTTGATTTTATTTGGCCATACATTGCAGTTTGGACTGGAAACAACATTTCTGTAAGATAGTTCAATATTTATTAATATAATTTGGCTTTAAAATATAAAGAATGAACGGGATCACAGAAAAGAGCCCTTTCAGTCACCTTCAGTGCTTAAATTCTTTTTAAGTGACAAAAATACACATTCATCATGCATATTTTTGTCAGTTACAAAGAATCTACAAACATTAATGGTATACAGAAAAACCTTTTACACTTATACCTACACACACAAACTCGCTCATCTTTGTTACACGTTAATTTGGTAACTTAACACTAAGTTCTACTTCAGAGCAAAACCATCTTGTAAAATTTGGTAACACAGATAATCAAAAAGGTTAACTTTTAAGAATAATTGTTAGTTCGTGTATTTTCATACGCCATATAATTCTACCCAGAATAGCATCACAAACTAACCAGTTTCTCTAAATAACATACTAAAAATATTGATATGATTCTGACACTTAGTTTCCAAGTAACTGTTAGTGTTAAAAGGAGTACTACAGAAATATTTTGGAACTTTCTGCTTTGTAATTTTCAGACTATTCAAAACACAACAAACAAGAAAACATTCTTTTCAAATTTAAAACTTAACAATCAGAAAGCCATACATGAGGAGGAACCAATCTTCTCAACAAATTCTCAAAAAAGGAAAATGAGCTCAGAACCAGAAAAATTAACTGTGAGAATGAGTCTTGCATTCTAAATAATGGAATCTAAAATATTGCCTCTACAACTCAGATTTACATAATCTATAAAAATTTTGAGAACATGAATCAATATAAACAAGTGCAAGAGGTAGTCCCAAAGAATAATAATTCATGAAACTCACCAGGTCCGGTGTGAAAGGAATGCATGTCCAACAGGAGAGAAGGGCCACATGTCCTACGAACATGCATTATCTAGGATGTACTGTCCTACCCGGACCCAGATTCCCAGACTAAAATAAATTTAACCGAACAAAATGTTTCTCGGTGAAATTGTAAATAACATTATCTCACTTTAAAGTTATAAATTGCATTTTTTTTTACCAACAACACATAAACAAAGCAACATCCAGAGGCACCAATTCCCAATTTAGAAGAATAGGTCAATACTAGAACTTGGCATAGACCAAGAATGGAGAGAAAAGAACAGTGGTCGCTGAGAAATTACATGCTAATTTTCAGACTAAAAACTGCCAAAGATAAAGATGTGAAGTTTTCCTGTTTCTATCATTAGACAGTGAATGAAATAGATGAAACAATAAATGATAAATAAATAAATTAATTAATAAATAAGCTCTCTTCTGATACACCAACCACTGGTACTATTTATAAAAGATGTACCTAAATGTGATGGGATTTCCCTATAGAAATCATTAGTTGCACCTTAGCAGCAAACAATGATCTAAGGAAAAGGACTCTCACAGAAGATTAGGTTTTTTAGAGACAGGAGAACCTTCTATCCGGCAGTAAATGTAGATTTTGGATAAGAAAAAGGACCCTAGAGAAGCAATCCAGCATAAATAGATCTTCTTTATATCAAAGGGGAATCAAAACATTTAAGGGTTATATCAATCAAATTGTGCAAACAACAATGATCTTAAGGAAAGGACTCTCACAGGAAAAAGTGTTTACGCACAGATTTGGTTTTTAGAGACAAGATATTTTGGATAAGAAAAAGGATCAGACAAAAGCAATCCAACATTAATAGATCTATTTTAAAACAGAGATGAATACAAACAAGACTCACTTTTAATATACCAACCACTGATTCTATTTATAAAAGATATACCTAAATGTTATGGGACTTCCTCATAAAAATATGATCAGTGGCACCTTAGCAGCAAACAATGATCTAAAGGAAAGGACTATTACAGAAGATTTGGTTTTTAGAGACGGAAGATCCTTTTATTCGACAGTAAATGTAGATTTTGGATAAGAAAAAGGATCAAATATACATACAAGCATAAACAGGTATTTTTTATATCAAAGGGGAATCAAAACATTTAAGGGTTATATCAATCATGGTGTGCAAACAAAGGACTCTCACAGGAAACAAGTTTAGTCACAGATCTCGTTTTCAGAGATGGGAGAGCCTTTTATTCGGCAGTAAATGTAGATACTGGATAAGAAAAAAGGATCATACAAAGGCATCCCAACATTAGACTTAATGTAAATCAGAGATGAATACAAACAAAACACTTTTCTTATATACCAACCACTGGTACTTTTTATATAAAATGTACCTAAATGTAGTGGGAATTCCATACAGAAATATGATTAGGTGGACATTAGCAGAAATCATAAATGATATAGTGAAAAGGACTCTCACAGAAAAAACAAAAAAGGTTTTCTCATAGATTTGGTTTATAGGGGTTATCAGAGAGGAATAAAAACAAAACACTTGTTATATGACAACCACTGGTCCTATACATAAAAGATGTACATAAATGTGATGGGATTTCCTCATAGCAATATGATCAGTTGCACTTTACCAGCAAACAATGATCTAAAGGAAAGGACTCTCACAGAAAATTTGGTTTTTAGAGACGGAAGAGCCTTTTATTCGGCAGTAAATGTAGATTTTGGATAAGAAAAAGGATCATAAATACATTAAATCATAAACATATTTTTTTATATCAAAGGGGAAACAAAACATTCAAGGGTCATACATACATTAAAGCATAAACATATATTTTTTATATCAAAGGGGAATCAAAACATTCAAGGGATAAGAAAAAGAATCATACAAAAGCAATCCAGCATAAATAACTATTTTATATCAGAGGGGAATAAAAACCTTTAAGGGTTATATTAACCATGGTGCGCAAAAAAAAAAAAAAAAAAAAAAAAA